>JAPFFP010041742.1:0-14857 GCA_026153255.1 Solanum medicagineum | reverse complement strand
ATGTTGCGAGCTTGTGCATTGGACTTTAAAGGTAGTTGAGTGGACCATTTGCCACTTATTGAATTTGCCTATAATAACAACTACCACGCGGGTATCAAGATGGCACCTTATGAAGCTTTGTATGAGAGAAAATGTAGGTCACCAATTGGATGGTTTGAATTGGGTGAAACCACCTTGCTTGTATTAGATCTAGTACAACAAGCCATGGAAAAAGTTAAGGTGATAAAACAGCGACTAGAAATAGCCCAAAGTCATCACAAATCCTACGCGGATGCTAGAAGGAGAGGACTGGAATTCTCAGTAGGGGAGTGGGTATTTTTAAAGGTGTCCCTAATGAAAGGGGTTATGAGATTTGGTGAGAAAGACAAACTGAGCCCACGTTACATAGGGCCATATAAAATTATTAAGAGGTTCGGACAAGTTGCGTATGAACTAGAGCTACCCCAAGAGCTTTCCATGGTTCATCCAGTTTTTCATGTCTCAATGCTTCAAAAATGCATTGATGACCCATCCCGTATCACTCCTATTGAGGATGTGCAGGTTACAGAAGATCTCACCTATGAAGAGGTACCTGTTGCCATTCTAGATCGTCAAGTTAAGAAGCTAAGGAATAAAGAAATAGCTTCAGTAAAAGTACTTTGGAGAAACCAGCAAGCAGAAGAAATAACATGGGAGGCTGAGGACGTGATGAAATCAAAATATCCTCACTTATTTGAAGCTAAAGAGGAAGTTCAACATACAGAATTGGGACACTAATAGGTACGTGTGATTGAATACTTAATATGCTGTCAAATGTTTGTGTAAGTAAAGGTTTAAACTTGGTTAAGCTATCCAATTGTGCTAACATTCGAGGACGAATGTTCCTAAGGTAGGGAGGATGTAACACCCCACACCTTACAATACTTGTACAATTCAAATGAAACATGATATGGTTTGGTTAAATTAGCGCCCATTTTTAAAGGTGCTCGAATTTCATGTTATAGGGGGATATGCGCGTCTAACGCTTAAGAGGGTCGAGTTTATAAATGTTTTGTGTCAAATGGAGGAGATTACAACCTTAAATAAAGTAAGATAATTTGAGGTGCTTGTAGGACTTAGGAAGCTAGCAGGTGAGTCACCTACTTGTTTAGCTTAAATTTGCTAGCTAAACGGAGACGAGGCTCGACGTCGAGTTTGTCCATGTCCGATTGTGAATGAAGTTCGTGTTAAGGGTGTAACTTTAACCCATGTTTTAGCATCATAAATGGACTATATGTTCAGTACAATAAGGTTATTAAAAGGGCCCAAAGACATCATAATTTCTTGGATACTTTAGGTCCAAACAAAGTGAAGAGAAAGTTGGAAAATAGGCAGCCCAAGCCCATCAACTTGGAGACCCATTTAGGCCCAAGTGAAAGGGGCAAGGAGCTACATCACCAGCTTGGTAATGTAAGGATAAAGTATCCTTAGTGAGTCGGCAAAATACCCCTTTATAAAGGGCTCAAAACAGCTCCCACAAGTCATTGTTAACATGACCAACAAAAAAAATTAGATTATCTCCAAGTTTTCTCTCAACGTCTCTTGACTTTATAAAGCAGCTAAAAGGAACTTTTAGGGTTCTTGGAGACACCCTATACCTTGAAGGTAGTGGTAAGTAAGTTTACACATGTGTTTAGTATGGTTTTCTTATGAAAAACAACAAGTATATGCTAGTATGTTTGTGCTGGAAATTCGGGATAGCATTTACTTAGAAAGTTGCTGCACACTTGCCTTTTGTTTTAGTGATTTATCTATGGTTTCTGGGATGTATTATGAAGAGAAATTGATGTTATTAATATGGTTTGAGGTATAAATATTGCCCTAAGGTTGCTGCCCTAATTTTGATTTCATTTAACAAACGCGTTTTATTGTGTTATCTTAAGTGTAACGTTGATTGGAACTTGTGGGCTGTTGGATGGAAGGTTATTGGCTCACGTCCTTCATAAATTCTTGTGTGCCATTCTAAGACCATTTTAGTACTTTTTGTAAGTGTAAATGCTGCTGGAACAGTATGGTTAGAGTTGGAATAGGTTTGGAGTTGTCGACGTTGAAATATAGCGAAGAAAGGTAACGTTATGCTATCCGTTTGTAGGTTGTGTAGACTTGTTATGTGTTCTGCTTTGTGGGCTGTTGTAAGACTGTTGTGGCACTAAACCAGGCTGCACATGATATGTACATGTGAATGTGTGTTAGAAAAAATGATTAGGGGCGTAAAGGTTTATAAATACCCGCTTGCTGTCCGTGTATTGTTTTGTTATGTGATTGGGCTGCCAAGGCGTGTCTATTGGTTATTAATGCTAGTTTTAACACCTACTATATTGTAGATAAATATTTGGAGGAAGGGAAAGTTATCTCAAGGTAGTAACGAGGTATGTAAGGCTACTTGATTTTGTATTACTTGGCATAAAATCTAGATTCTTCATTGGCACATAAAGGCGTTTGTCAACTTCGACACAACTATTAACCGTGTCTCCACTCTTTGACATGGTCACATGCTTCTATACATAGTCACTTTCAAATCTGCATACATGCTTGGATACCAAGTTAAATGGGTTCTTGTTACTAAATAAAGTACATGAGTTGTTCCATTTCATATGCATTTCATTATTTGTGTAACGTACTCTTTTCATTGTCATATTATCTTGTATGATTACCTACATGTCACATGCTACATATACAGTCTTACAGTTCCAATATTATGATCACCAAAAGAACCATCTCAAAGGTAATGGAAAGATAAAGTATATTGTTTATTGATGGGTGGTAGCCCGAGGGGTGGAAGAATCAGCTAGCCAGGGACGATCATATCGCGGGTGGTAGCCCGAGGGGTTAAGGAAGAATCTAGCCAGGGACGATCTCGATACAGTTTTACCACAGATCAGTTGGTCATTTGTGTTACAGCTGTGCACAAATTATATAGTAAAGGTAAAGTAATATAAAGAACATAAAACACATGATTCCAAAGTATAACCAAAGGTGGTCTCTAATCTTGCACCACTGCATGGTCTCATTTGAGTTATTACTTCACATACAGTATATCATGCCTTACATATTCAGTACATTATCTCATACTGACGTCTCTTATGGGGGACCTGCATTTCATGCTGCAGGTACAGGTGCTAGTAGATCTCCCCAGTAGGAGTACAAGACATCCAGTGGCTGATACCAAGCTCCAAGTTGCTTCAGGGCTTTGTGTGTGTCTAGAGCTTACATGTTTATATTGTACAGTTAGTCAAGGCGGACCTGCCTCAACCCTTATCAGATACTTTCTCTTATCTAGAGGCTTTGTAGACCATGTAAATTAAAGTGTGGTCTTGCCTAGTACTTAAAACACCGTGGCCCCAACGACCTAGTCATATACATTTCCTTTTTGGCTTGTTATCACTATTTATTTTGTTAAAGGCATACCAAACATAGAAACCCATCATAACATGTATAGAAAGCGCATATATATAGGTTGGTTCTCCCGAGGCTTATCAGCTACGGGTGCCAGTCCGCCTAACGGGATTTTGGGGCGTGACAGCATCATCCAACTTTCGAGACCAATCAGTACAATTCACATTCACAGTTCTGGACAAGATTTTCTTTATTTCTCTATTCGGTACTTTCACTTGCCCACTTGTTTAAGGATGATAAGGTGTCGCTACACGGTGCTTTACACAATACCTTTCAAGGAGAGCTTTGAACAATTTGTTGCAAAAATGAGAAATTCCATCACTGATAATTGCTCGAGGTATGCCAATCCTAGTGAAAATATTTCTTCGGAGGAACCCTATAACACTCTTACTCTCGTTGTTTGGCAAGGCTATGGCCTCTACCAATTTAGAGACATAATCAGCAACAACTAGGATATACTTATTTCTATGAGAGCTAACAAAGGGTCCCATGAAATCAATACCCCATACATCAAATAACTCGATCACCAAAATAGGATTAAGAGGAAGTTCTTGCCTTCATGAGACACCACCCTCCCTTTGACATCTGTCACAAGACTTAACATAATCATGAGCATCCTGATGTATAGATGGCCAATAATATCCACATTGTAATACCTTATAAGTAGTACGAGCTACACTGTGATGGCCATCCACCAACGATGAGTGGCATTATTCAAGGATGCTCATCATTTCCACCTCTGGAAACATCTACGGATGATCCCGTCAGCACATATACGAAATAAGTATGGTTCATCCCAAAAGAATTTCTTCATATCGTGCATGAATCGGCGACGTTGATGGTATCCAAGTCAGGAGGCACTATATCACTCACCAGATAATTAGCATAGTCTGCAAACCAGGGGATTAGATCATGTCAGGCCGCCAATACCCTTTCATCAGGAAAGGAATCGTTGATATCAAGACCATAATCAAATTTCACCATAGCCTCATCTTCTAATCTTAAAAGATGGTTTGCTACCTGATTTTCTGATCCCTTTTTGTCAATCACATCAAAGTTGAATTCTTACAAGAGGAGTACCCATCTGATCAGTCTCGATTTTGCATCCTTTTTAGCCATCAAATATTTGAGTGTTGTATGGTCTGTGTGCACTATTACCTTGGCTCCCAACAAGTATGACCGAAATATTTCAAAGGCAAAAACTAGTGCGAGCAATTCCTGTTCAGTGACTGTGTAGTTTTTCTGAGCTACGTTAACTGCCTTGCATGCATAGTAGATAGGATGCAGAATCCTCTCCTTACGCTGCCCCAACACTACACCTAGAGCGACTCCACTTGAATCATGCATTATTTCAAAGGGTTTTGATCAATTTGGAGCCACAATGATGGGTGCCGAAGTCAACTTTCTCTTCAATTCTTCAAAAGCCTGCATGCATGAATCATCGAACACAAATTTGGCACCTTTCTCCAACCGCTTGCACAAGAGTTGTGAGATTTTGGAAAAATCTTTTATAAAGCAGCGGTAGAAACCTACATGGACCAAGAAACTCCTAATACCTTTTACAAAGATTGGTGGTGGGAGTTTCTCATTAACCTCAATCTTTTCTTTATCAACCTCAATACCCTTGCCAGAAATTTTGTGACCAAGCACAATACCTTCCTTGACCATAAAGTGACATTTTCTACCAATTCAACATTAGGTGACTCTCAACACATCTTTGCAACACATCACCCAAGTGTAGCAAGCACCCTTCAAATGATTGGCTGACCACACTAAAATCATCCATGAACACCTCAATAGTACTTTCAACCATGTCCGAGAAAATAGATATCATGCATCTTTGAAATATTTTTGGAGCATTGCATAACCCAAGCAACATTCTCTTAAATGCAAAGGTACCATACGAGTAGATGAAAGTTGTCTTTTCTTGATCTTCAAGTGTCATGACAATTTGATTATACCCGGAATACCCATCAAGGAAACAGTACCAACCCTTCTCTACAAGCCTGTCAAGCATTTGATCCATGAATGGCATAGGAAAATGATCTTTCTTTGTGGAGGAATTAAGCTTTCTGTAATCCATACACACTCTCCATCTGGTGACTAATCGCATGGGAATCAACTTATTTTTTGCATTAGGCACCATTGTGATACTACTTTTTTGGAACACATTGCATGGGACTAACCCATTAACTGTTGGCAATTGGGTAGATCACTCATGCGTCCAATCACTTGATGATTTCTTTCTGAACAACCTCTTGCATCAGAGGATTCAACCGTCTCAGATGTTCTATATTAGGGCTTGTAATCTTTGACTAGTCGAATCTTGTGAGTGCGTATCCCTGGAGGTATGCCAATTGTATATGCAATTGTCCATCCAATAGCCCTTTTGAATTTTTTGAGAACTGAGACAAGGGCTTTTGCTTGTCGTTCACTTAAGTCAGCTGCAATTATGACTGGAAATGTATTGCTTTCTCCCAAGTATTCATATTTCAGATGCGCTGGTGGTTCCTTCAACTCTAACTCAGGTGGGATTTCTATGGAAGGTTTCGTAGGTGGAGTCTCCTAGTCGCTCAAATCTAACTCCAACTTGGTCTGTCGTCTAGGGCCAAATGACACTCCGGGAGCATTGACTGCCTCTTCATAATCACGAATGCTTTCACCATCAAAGTTCATCAACATAGCTGCCAAAGGTTCAACCCTCAGTCTTAACTCAACCAGGACCTCCGCTTCATCATCATCACCCATTTCAATCATTGAGATGACCTGAAACTCACAATTATGTCTATCTTATTGGCAAACCTGAAACACAATTGCCTCTTCACAAAATTAGAAAGTAAGCAACCCTTTCTCCATATCAACCAACGTACGACCTGTGGCTAAGAAAGACCTTCCCAAAATGATAGGAACTGCAAAATCAACCTTACAGTCAAGTACAACAAAATCTACAGAAAATATAAACTTATATACTTTTACCAGTACATCATAAAGTATCCGCATAGGCTTCTTGACTGTTCTATCTGCCCTTAGCAACCGCATCTTTGTAGGGACAGGGGTGCCTAAACCAATCCTTTTGAAGACAACAAAGGGGCATCAAGTTAATGTTGGCTCCCAAATCACAAAGTGCTTTGGCAAAGGCAAGCTCTCCAACAACACATGATATGATGAAGGCACCTGAGTCTTCATGTTTCTGTACCGATGACTTTGTGGAGATGGTACTGCAGTATTGAAAATTTCTAAGAGGTCTTAGCTAACTGTTTGCTTCTTCTTAACTAGATCTTTCATCCATCTTGCATAACCAGGCATCCTCTCTAGAGCTTCAATCAAAGGAATGTCCACTGACAATTTCTTAAGCATCGCCAAAAACTGCTCAAACTTACCTTCTTCTTTTCTCTTCTCGAGCCTTTGGGGAAAAGGTGGGGGAGGGGGGATCTTGGAAAGGTTTTATATTTCTTTGGTTGCTCTTTTGTGTTGTGCAATTTGGTTTTGTTAACACTATTCTTACAGCTTTCATCCATAACAATCGACATAGGTGGATCGACGGTGCTTTTGCCACTCCTAGTCATGACCGCCATGCAATGCCCATAATTTTTAGGATTTTGAACCATGTTGCTTGGTAAGGTGCCGTTTTGGCATCGGTTCAATTGTGAAGAAACTTGCCTAAATTGTTGTTCTAATTGCTTAATTGCCATCGAGTGAGACTCTATCTTTTGGTTTATGCTTGACATGTCCGATTTCATTCTTTTCAAGGTCTCATCTAAGTGGTTGGCACTTTTTAACAATTTGTCAAACATCTCTTCAATCCTAGAATTATTTGACCCGACATCACGATTGTGGGGTGGCACATAAGGACCATTCCTGTAGCCATCTCTTCTACCCTATTCAGCATCCAACATTCTCTCCATTTTCATAGTAACCACCTCGGTTGTCTTTATATGCACCATCACGATTGTAAGTCCGGCCTTGATTCCCGGAACCTTACCTCCAATAGTCCGAATTGGACCCTTGGGGGTTGTTCCAGAAACCCGCCGCTTGGTTACTCACAAAGCAAGCATCTTCATCAAAGAATGGTTCTTCATACATATGAGCCTTAGGAGGTTGGTCGTTACTTCTTAAACACTCGCTTGATTTTGCTTTAAGACCAAATCCATACACGTGCAAAGTTGAGCAAGTTGTTCCATGATCTCTTCATTGACCTTTGCTTGCTCATTGTTGGTGTTGACCACACAAGAAGTCTTCATTACACCTTGCTCTCTATGACCCCATGCTCTATTTGTTTTGACCACTTGCTTCATTCTTGTGGCTATTCATGCAAAAGGTTGGTCAAGAAATATGCCTTCCATGATTGTGTCGACAAAAGCTTGACTATTTTCGTCAAGGGCCCGATAGAAAATCTAAACCAAGGCATCATCAACAATGTTATAATCAGGGACCATCCTCAAGCATTTAGTGAATCTTTCCCATGTGGTACTAATAAAGTCACCAGGCAATTGCTCAAAATTGTTTATTTGGTCTTTGAGCTTTAGTTTCTTTGATCTTGGGAAATACCTCTCTAGAAACACTCTCTTAAGCTTTGCCTAGTTTGTTATTTTACCAGGAGGAAGCTCAGACAACCAAACAACTACATCACAAGTTAGTGATAATGGGAACATCCGCAAACCAACTTCATCAAGAGAAAGATTTCGCATTCCCATGCCACATTTGCAGACAAAAATGATATTATGGAGATGACGGTGGGGATGCTCTGAAGGTAACCCTGTGAACAGACCACGATTTTGGAGCATTTAAGGTAATCCACTCGATACCGAGAACTAAACATTCACCGATAATGGAGGCAACACTATAGGACAAGTAATGTCCATGGCCATAGTGTTTAGGCGATATATAAAACAACCCCAAAATGTGCCTCGAAATGCTCAAAATTTTAAATTCAATATATCTCAAAATCTGTGCATGATATCGAAAATCCGACTTCATATTCTTGTTCAGGGGGTCAAAATTAGGGGGAGAAGGGTCTAACCTCGATTTAAGAGCAAACGATTAGCAATTTCAATTTTCATAGTTTTCTTATCCAGAATCGATTCGCGATAGTACCGCGATGCATAGCTGTCGCAGACATGTGTTAATTTGACCTCCGCGATAGGTCCATGTTGTAGACCAGACACGAACCTGTGTATTTTATTGCCAGTGATTTCTATCTCGGTCCAAGGCTTTTGGGCCTTGGGCCTAAGTGTTTCCAAGCGTGTTTTTACCTATACTTAGCCATATTTCACCCTCATATCATCCTAAACATTTCCCAATACTCATTCAAACACTTAGCCTTATTTTCACTCCCAAATGCAAGTCCCAAACCTCATCCTAAGCTAAGGCTTTCCTTCAAGGTTCTTCTTCAAGCTTCAAGTCTACATCTCCAATGTTCATCAAGTTCATCTCTAAGCTAAGGTATGTGGGTTTCTTTCATGGGTTCCTTTCACCCATGATACCCAAGCCTCCTTTGACTCAAATTGCATGATTTAAAGTTGAATTACAAATGGGTCTTGCTTATTATGAAATCCACTGCACACTACGTTAAAGCTATGTGAAATTCTGGCTGATTTGCTATGCTTTGAGTTATAAATTTTTGATCTATTGTAAGATTTGAGGAGGGGTTTTGATGTATGCTGCTTGAGGTTGTTGCAAGGTATTAATTGGTGGTTTTACAATGAATTTTATTGCATGATTTCATCTCTATATTTCATAGCTTTATACTTGCATTACACATCCTCTAAGTGTTTGATAAAATGTCCGGATGTGGTTTCTTGAGGAGTTGAAGGTCCAAAGCATGAGATATGATATGATTAACTATATGATGATGAAATAAGCTTATATATATATATATATATATTATATTCTATATAAAGTGTTACATTAGACCATGCCCGATTCGGATAACCTAATTGAGGGGTTAATGTCTCAACCACTAGGGTGATGGGTGCTATCTTCACTAACCTTGATGAGGGGTTGGTACCTCACACACTAGGGTGATGGGTGCTATCATCACTAACCTTGATGAGTGGTTTGGACCTCACACACTAAGGTGATGGGTACTATTATCACTAACCTTTATGAGGGGTTTGTACCTCACACACTAGGGTGATGGGTGAAATCATCACTAACCTACCAAGGGGTTTGTTCTTTGGAAATCTAGTTTAGTCTTTTCTACACATTTGATATCATATATGAGCATGAGTTACATAAGTATGTTTACTTATGCATTGATCATACATGCCATATTGATATATTATGCCTATTGCCTCTTGTATGCATTTTGATTAAGGTGCCATATCTTGTTGCATTGCATTCTACATACTTACTACATTCAAATGTACTAATGCATACTCTATGCCTACATGATGTCACTATGTAAGAACCGGTGCCCAAGTTGATCATGCTCCTCCTCCACATGGCTAGTTCGATACTACTCAAGCTATTTGGTGAGTCCTCCACTTCGGGGACCTTAGTATATGTTACTCTTATTATGTATTGAGACATTCTTCTTTATTGTCTATTTGACTGTGACGGTGAGCCCGGTTACTTTGTCTTGGCCCCCGCTCTTATCTATGCATTAGAAGTGTTGTTGGACATGTTATGTATCTATGCTAAGAGCCTTGACTCTATTGTTCCTGATGTCTATGGTATGAAAGTGCTATCCCTTAGCCTTGGGTGTCCCATTTTATTATCTCTTGATGCTTGATTTATTGCTTTCACGACCAAAGATGTGTAATGATGTTCTAAGAGGCTTTCTTGGGTCCCTTCAGGTCCCCTTTACACTGTGTCAGACCTGGGCCCTAGGCTTGGGTCATGACAAACTTGGTATCAGAGCACTAGGTTGATAGATCCTCGGAGTCCAATATACCATGTCGATAGAGTCCTATTCATAGTTGTGAAGCGCGCCATGACTATAAATATGAGGCTATGAGGCATTTAAGAAAATGTTTCCCTTCTTCATATTCTAAGTCATGCTATAGAGTTGTGGTAAGTTTTTCCCCTAACGATTGTTCTTTGCTGTGCTAGATCATGCCAAACACTCGAGGATGAAGGGACCAAACTCCCGAGGAGCAACCTACCAATGGTGAGCTCCGAGATGCTCTCACTATGCTTGCCCAGTTTATGGCCAAGCAAGTCAATCAAGGGGCCAGGCCCCTCATGCTTCTACCCTGGGAACTAGGGTAAGAGATTTCACGAAGATAAATCCTCCGGCGTTCTATAGATCAAAGGTGGATGACGATCCACAAGAGTTCATTACTGAGGTCTATAAGATCTTGAATATCATGGGTGTTGGGCCAAATGAAAAGGCAGAGTTGGTGGCTTATCAACTCAAAGGGGTAGCTCAAATATGCTATGACCAATGGAAGGGTGAGAAGGGGATTGGTAATATGGTGCTTTGAGTGGAGTTCAAATTGGCCTTCCTTTGACGGATTTCCCCTCTTGAGCTTAGGGAAGCTAAGTTGGTGGAGTTTATGAACTTAAAAAAAGGTGTTATGAGTGTGAAAAAGTATGCCCTCAAGTTTAATCAACTTTCAAAGTATGCTCCTTATTTGGTGGCCGATCCTAGATCTAGGATGAACAAGTTTGTGATGGGGCTCGCCATGCTAATTAGTGAGAAGGACTTATCTCGGTTGATAACCTATGCCGAGCAAATGGAGGAGGAGAAATTAAGGAATAAAGGGAGCATGAGGCCAAGAGGGCCTGTCTTGGGGGTAAGTTCCAAAGGGGTGGCCGGTTCCATCAAGGCCAAGGGTCTCATCATGCTAGTAATGGAGGGGGGGGTGGCCAATGACCTCCCTAGGCCTCAAGGTGTTAGTGTTGTGGCTCCCATTGATGTGTGTCCTAAATGTGGAGGGGTCCATAAGGGCCCATGTTTGAAGGTTTCTAATGCTTGCTATGAATGTGGCAAGCTTGGTCACAAGAAGGTGGATTGTCTAAGAAACCGTGGCAAAGGCCGAGGTGCAAATGCGGTTCTGTTGGGTAGAGGTGGTCCTCAAGGTAGTGCCCCAAGGAACAATTAGTTTTATGCTCTACATGGTAGGCAAGGGGTTGGTGAGGTTCCTGACGTTGTTACGGGCATGTTGAAAATCTTTTGACTTTGATGTGTATAGTTTGATTGATTTTTGGGTGCCACTCTTTTCTTTGTTACTGAAAAGTTCCATGTTGCCCCCGAGTTGTTGCATGAGTCGTATGAAGTGTCTACTCCTATTGGTGCCTCTATTATTGCTAGGTAAGTTTATACAAGTTGTCCTATTTGCATTTTGCATAAGTTGTTGCCTTGTGATCTTGTTGAATTAGACATGGTAGATTTTGATGTCAGTCTTGGGATGGATTGGTTGCATGCCTACTATGCTTCTATTGACTGTAGAACCCGTAGGGTCAAGTTTCAATTTCCAAATGAACTTTTCCTTGAGTGGAAAAGTTAAGATGTGGTGGTCAAGGGTAGATGTATTTCATGCATTAAAGCCCGTTAGTTGATCTCTAAGGGGTGTCTTTATCATCTTGTGAGGGATAAAGACGTGGAGTCCAAAGTCTCTTCCATAGAGTTGGTTCCGGTTGTAAATGAGTTTCTTGATGTCTTCCCAAATGACCTTCTCGGTGTTCCTCCCGAAAGGGAAATAGGTCTTGTTATAGACTTCTTCCCCGATACTCAACCTATCTCCATTTCCCCTTACCGTATGGCCCTGACGAAGTTGAAGGAGTTAAAAGAACAATTGAAAGATTTGTTGGAGAAGGAATTTATTAGACTTAGTCAATCAACTTGGGGTGCGCCGGTGTTGTTTGTGAAAAAGAATGATCGGTCACTTAGGATGTGTATTGACTATCGGAAACTCAATAGGGTCACCATCAAGAATAAATATCCTCTTCCAAGGATTGATGACTTGTTTGACCAATTGCACGGGGCTAGCTTCTTCTCTAAGATTGATCTTCAATACAGGTATCATCAAGTGAGGGTGAGGAAATGTGATATTCGAAGATGGCTTTCCGAACTAGATATGGGTGTTATGAGTTTGTTGTGATGTCGTTTGGGTTGACTAATACGACAACCATCTTCATGGACCCAATGAACAGGGTCATCAAACCTTACCTTGATTCCTTTGTTGTGGTCTTCATTATTTTGATCTATTCACATAGTAGGGAGGAGCATATGGAGCATTTGAGAGTTGTTTTGCAAAGATTAAGGGAGGAAAAATTGTATGGCAAATATCAGAAGTATGAATTTTGGTTGAAGGAGGTTGCATTCTTGGGTCATGTGGTGTCGGGGATGGTATAATAGTGGAACCAAAGAAAACAGATGTCATTAGAAATTGGCCTAGACTATTGACCCCGTTGGATATTAGGAGCTTCTTAGGTATAGCGGGTTATTATAGAAGGTTTGTGAATGTGTTCTCCTCGATTGCTTCCCCTATGACAAAATTGACTCAGAAGAAGGTTAAGTTTGTGTGGACCGCTGAGTGTGAGAGGAGCTTCCAAACATTGAAAGACAAGCTTGTGTCCTCCCCTGTATTGTCACTACAGAATGGGCATGAGGGATTTGTGGTGTATTGTGATGCTTCCCCGGTTGGTTTGGGTTGTGTGTTGATGCCAAATGGTAAGGTCATAGCTTATGCTTCTAGAAAACTTAAGGTACATGAAAGGAACTACCCTCCCATGATCTAAAGTTAGCCGCCATTGTGTTTGCACTAAAGATTTGGTGTCACTACTTGTATGGGGTACATGCTGATATGTTTACTAATCACGAGGCCTCCAATATGTTTTCACTCAAAAGGACCTCAACTTGAGGCAAAAGAGATAGTTAGAACTTCTCAAAGACTATGACATGAGTGTGCATTATCATCCGATTAAGTCAAATGTAGTGGTAGATGCATTGAGTAGGGTGTCTATGCGTAGCCTAGCCATGTTGATGGTGGTGGTAAAGAGATGGCTAGGGAGGTGCATCAATTGGCTAGATTGGGGGTTAGGTTGGAAGAGGTTGGTGATGATGATGTTGTGGTTGTTGATGGGTCTAAGTCTTCTTTGGTTGATGAGGTGATAGCAAAACAAGGTCTTGACTCTTCCTTGCTTGAATTGAAGGCCTTGGTGAAAGAGGGCAAAGTAGAGGTTTTCTCCTAAGTGGGAGATGGTGCCCTTAGGTACCAAGGTAGGTTGTGTGTGCCTTGTGTTGATGGTTTGAGGGAGAAAATCCTTGATGAGGCCCATAATTCTTCTGATTCTATCCACCCTAGTTCCACCAACATGTATAGAGACTTGAGGGATCTGTATTGGTGGGGAGGCATGAAGAGGGACATTGCCAAATTCGTTTCTAGTTGTCATAGTTGTCAACAAGTCAAAGCCGAACATCAAAGGTCGGGTGGCCTGACCCAAGACATAGATATTCCTACTTGGAAGTGGGAGGTGATTAATATGGATTTTGTGGTTGGGTTGCCCACGACTAGAAAAGGTTTTGATTCTATATGGGTGGTGGTTGATAGGATGATGAAATCAGCTCACTTTCTATCGGTTAAGACCACATATGGGGCTGAAGAGTATGCAAGGTTGTACATCCATGAGTTAGTGAGGTTGCATGGGGTTCCTTTGTCCATCATATCGGATCGTGGTTCACAATTAACTTCACTATTTTGGAAGTCTTTTCAA
Organism: Solanum medicagineum; assembly: GCA_026153255.1. Lineage (NCBI taxonomy): Eukaryota > Viridiplantae > Streptophyta > Magnoliopsida > Solanales > Solanaceae > Solanum > Solanum medicagineum. Next base: position 781 of record JAPFFP010041742.1, on the reverse strand, counting down.
AGGGTTCTTGGTACAAAAGTTAACCTTAGTAAGACCTTCCACCCTCAAACGGATGGCCAAGCTGAAAGAACCATTCAAACCCTTGAAGATTTTCTTAGGGCATGTGTATTGGAGTTAAGGGGTAGTTGGGATAACCATCTTCCTTTGATTGAGTTTGCTTGCAACAATAACTACCACTCTAGCATCGGTATGGCTCCTTTTGAGGCTCTTTGTGGGAGACATTGTAGATCACCGGTTGGGTGGTTTGAGGTTGGAGAGGTGGCTTTAATAGGACAGGATCTGGTTATGGTGGGTCTTGAGAAGGTGAAGATGATTAGGGAAAGGTTGAGAATAATCCAAAGTCGTCGAAAATTCTATGCCGATGTGAGAAGAAGAGACCTTGAATTCAAAGTGGGTAATTGAGTTAATATGAAAGTTTCTCCAATTAAAGGTGTGGTCCATTTTGGTAAAAAGGGGAAGTTGAGTTCAAGATCTGTTGGTCCTTATGAGGTCTTGAAGAGGGTTGGTAAGGTAGCTTATAAGTTGAAGTTGCCTAGTGAAATGAATTTAGTTCATCCGGTGTTCCATGTATCTATGTTGAGAAAATATGTTGGTGACTCTAATGCTATTGTGCCTCTTGATGTTGTGGGTGTTGTTGAGGATAACTTACTTATGAGGAGGTTCCGGTTCAGATTTTGGATAGGTGATGTGCTGTCAGAATACAACACATTTGATGCCTAAAATAGGGGATTTTGTGAGTTCTTAATGCGACATTTTATGGTTTTTATGTGTTTTTGTGTTG
>JAPFFP010041740.1:0-14861 GCA_026153255.1 Solanum medicagineum | reverse complement strand
GCCAAAAGAAAATGCATGTGACTAGGCCGTTGGGGCCACGGTGTTTAAAGTACTAGGCATGACCACACTTTAATTTATATAGTCTACAAAGCCTCTAGATAAGAGAAAGTATTTGACAAGGGTCGGGACAGGACCCGCCTCAACTAACTGTATAATATGAACATATTAGCTCTAGACACACATAAAGCCCCGAAGCAACTTGGAGCTTGGTATCAGCAACTGGATGTCCTGTACTCCTACTAGCGAGATCTACTAGCACCTGTACCTGCAACATGAAATGTAGGTCCCCCATAAGGGACGTCAGTACGAGATAATGTACTGAGTATGTAAGGTAGGATATACCATATATATAAAGTAACAACTCAAATGAAACGATGCACCAGTGTAAGATTAGGGACCATCTTTGGATATACTATGGAATCATGTACTTTATGTTCTTTATATTACTTTACCTTTACTGTATAATCTGTGCACTGCTGTAATATAAATGACCAACTTATCAGTAGTAAACTGTATCGGGATCGTCCCTGGCTAGGTTCTTCCTCAACCCCTCGAGCTACCACCCATGATAGGATCGTCTCTGGCTAGGTGATCCTTCCACCCCTCGGGCTACCACCCATCAATAAACAATATACTTTACCTTTCAGTTACCTTTGAGATAGTTCTTTTGGTGGCCACAATATTGGAACTATAGGACTGTATATGTAGCATGTGACATGTAGATAATTATACAAGATAATATTAAAATGAAAAGGGCAAGTTACGCAATTAATGAAATGCGTACACTCATGGACATTATTTGGCAAACAAAACCCATGTAACTTGTCATCTAAGTGTGTATGCTGATTTGAAATTGAGAATGCATGGAAGCCTATGAATATATGAAATAGTGTAGACACAATTAATAGTTCTTTCGGAGTTGGTAAGTGCCTTTATGTACCAAGGAAGGATCTATGTTTCATGCCAAATAATACGAAATCAAGTAGCCTTACATACCTCGTTGTATGACCTTGTTACTATCTTGAAATAACATTCCCTTCCTTCAAATACCTATCTACAATATAGTAGATAATAAAACTAGTATTAGTAACCGATAGATACACTTTGGAAGCCCAATCTCATAGAAAACAACATAAGGGCAGCAAGCGGACAATTATAAACCCTAGCGTATTCTTTCAACCGTGTCGCCTCTAATCATACTTTCTAGTACATATTCACATATACACATCATGTGTAGTCTATTCTAGTGCCATAACAGCCTTACAACAGCCCACAAAGCACAATACATAATAATTCTACACAATCTATAAACCTACAGCATAACGTTACCTTCCTTCACTACATTTCGACGTCGACAATTCCAAACCTATCCCAACTCTAACCAAACCATTCCAACAACATCCATACATAAAAATAGCCTTGAACAATTCTCAGAATGGTAAGAAATCAGTCACAAAGGACGTGAGGCCATAGCCTTCCATCCAACAGCCCACAAGTTCCAATCGACATTACACTTAAGATAACACAATAAAACGCGTTTGTTAAATGAAACCAAAATCAGGGCAGCAACCTTAGGGTGATGTTTATAACTCAAACCATGTTAAGAACACCAAGTTATCTTCATAATACAACTCACAAACCATAGAGAAATCACCAAAACAAAGGCAAGTGTGCAACAACTTTCTACACACATGCTGTCCAACAATTTCAGCAAGCATAACTAGCATCTCTTTCTTGTTTTTCATGATGAACCTATACTAAATACATAACTATAATTACTTACCTTAGTCTTCAAGGTTTAGAGGCTCCTTAATAACCCTAAAAGAGTTGTTTGGCTGCTTCACAAAGTAGAGAGAAGTTGAGAGGAAATTTAGAGAGCAAATCTGATTTTTTGTGTGGTCAAGTGGAGAAATGACTTTTGAGAGCTGCTTTGACCCCTTTTTATGGTGTGATTTGGCTGACCTAATGAGGCATTCTCAGCCTCACTTCACCAAGGAGGTGATGCAGCTCTTTGCCCCTTTCACTTGGGCCTTTTTGGGGCACCAACTTGATGGACTTGGGCTGCCTATTTTTCAACTTTCACTTACTTAGTTTTAGGCCCAAATAGTCAAATGGGTTGTGATGTCTTTGGGCCCTTTTTAATATGTTTCTTAGGATGAACATATAGTCCATTTATGATGCTAAAACATAGGCTAAAGGTACACCCTTAACACGGACTCTATTCATAATCGGACTTAAACAATTTCGACGTCGGGCCTCGTCTCCGTTTAGTTAGCGATTTAAACTAAGCAAGTAGGTGACCACCTGCTAGCTTATTAAGTCCTACAAGTACCTCAATTATCTTACTTCATTTAAGGCTGTAATCTCCTCAATTGAACACCAAACATGTATACACTCGACCCTCTTAAGCGTTAGACGCACATATAACTTATTAACACGAGATTCAAGCACTTTTAAAAATTAACGCCTAATTTGACCAAACCATATATGTTTCATTTGAATTGTACTAGTATTTAAGGTGTGGGGCGTTACAAAAAGATATGAGTCATAGACCACCTTTTGTTCCTTGAGGATCAAAGAAGTGCACTTGCAAGAAATTCATTAGACGAAACTCCCTTTACGTGTCATAAACCACTTTACGAGTCATAAGCGGGTGTCATAGAGTATGTCACACCCTATTTTTCCCCGCGTAGGTTTTGAAAAATAGAGTTTTTCCAATTAAAGTGACATTTTGAAAAAGCATTTTTATTATTTGTTTAGAGTCGCAACTTCAAATTGAGTTTTGATATTCCAAGTCACCTTTTTTATCCCTAATCAAAAGGAAATGACTCTTTAATTTTTGGTCTGCAAAAACAAAGATCGAGCAAGGAATTCTATTGATCGAGGTGAAGGTGTTAGGAACCCCTCGAGTCTCATGGTTCTAGAACGGTCACCTTTATCAACCTATACTTGTCTTAAATTATTTTTGGGATAAATTGTGTTTATGACCCTTAATTTGTTCATCTTTTATATAAAATTATGAATATTATGAGTGTCAACTTAGGTGCATCACCGCATTCTTCGTCTAGACGTTAGAGGTATGTTTGCCTTCTCTACATCTTAAGAATTCTCTGCAATCAAATTTTGACCTGGATTAAAGGAAAAGTTGATTATTAAAGTTAGTTGAGTCATGGTGCGTCACCACATCCTTCAGGGAAAAATTAGCGTCTCCACAAAGATGTGCAACCACATTTTTTATGGAGAAATTTTTTTTATTTTTATTATTATTATTAATAAAATATTATTTTTTGATAAATTTATATTTTTTAGAAAATGAAACATATGCTCTTCTAACAAAAAGGACATTTATTCGTCTCTTACAAATTCGAGATTGTCCTTTCTAATTTTCTATTTTTTTTATTTGCACAAGGTCTTGAATTAACACACGACTAACTTTTTCTCCTTTTGTTGTGCGGTTTGGTGAATCATAACTTGTGTCCAAATGCCAAAAGCCTTAGTAGTTCTCGAAGTCATACAAAGCATATTTGTAAGACCCATCAATTATATTCATCATTCACATGTTATTACAAAAATTGAAAAATGTAAATAAGAATAGAATCTTAGACAACAAATTTACTTAAACATGAAACAAATTATGTGTTGTTCAAATGTGAAATAAATTACAGAACCTTATAATAATTTTGCACAAATTTAAGAATATAAAATATCTAAACGAAAAGTTGATATGAAAGATTTGAACATAAATCATATTACAATATCAAAGAATATTAATGGGTCAAACACATAAAAATTTGATAACTTTAATATATTGCAATCATATTAAATTGGACAAAAAAGATAAGTGTTACCTCCTGTGAAGAATAACTACAAAGAGAAGAACACAATAGGAACCATGAACTTCAATCGCAAAGGCAAACCTCAAACTCCGTCTTTTATTTTCTCTAGTTGTGTTTTTTGAGATATTTTCCTTGTGTGTTTTTTTGCAGAGATTTTTTTTTAGAATGTATGAGGTGTGTGTGAAGGATTAAATATATTATATGTTTTTCTCTTGGCCGTGGGTGTGAGTGTATGATTCTGTGTATTGTTGTGTAGAATGTTAGTGTGTATGTGTTTTTGTTTCTGTGAGCATATGTTTTTAATGTTGTGATTATTTTTCTTTGTTGTTCTTTATGTATGTATGTTGTACAAGAAAACATGTAGAGGTTGGGTAGTGGGTTTTGAGTGGAACTTTGTGGGGCATGTAGTGTAGGTGTATGAAAGCATGTGGGTTAGGCTAGTTTTAGGATACTCTAATTTTTTTTTCCATTTTTTTTCTTTGTTTTTTGCTTTGAAAAGAAAACATAAAAATGTTAGAAAACTGTTTTAGAATATATTAATAAAACATTAACTAGCTAAAAGTAAGATATAATAAAGAAAAATACTAACAATATTAGATTATTTATTTAGAATCGAAATTAAAAGAGAACATATATTTTTAGAAGTTTCTGCTTCTTTAAGACAAAACTTACACTAAAATTCTACTCTATTTTTCTTGTTTTCAAATTATTTTTAAATAAAGTTATTATAAATAAATAAAACTAAAACTAAAATTAAAGAAAAAAATTCAATATATATACACACAAACACACACACACACACACACACATAAAATAATAATAATAATAATAATAATAATAATAATAATAATAATAAAAGGGTATTAAAATCTTAGGTTTGGTCAAAAATTACGTGTCTACAGAGGAGAAGTCCAAAATTCCAGTAGTTGATTAAGAGACCCCGACTATGAGCCATGGAAGACTTTACGGGTCATAGAGTGCTTTCGTGGAGTTTACCGACCAATTTTTCTTATTTGTTTAGGACTTATTTGTAATTATTATGAATAGTTTTTTGGAACATTATTTAGTGAGAGACGTCACTTTTCAGTAGTTTTTGGGTTTATAGTCAGTGAACTCAATACTTGCAGAGAAAATATTGTGAGAGATCTAGTCTTTGAGAACATCTGTGCTTTATTTAAATCTTCAAGTTTGTTATTCTCATTGACCTTGGATTTGCTTGATCTTAATTCAATTGTGTAAGTGTTTAATTATATCTTCTCAATTGATAATTTCTTCATCTACACATGGCATGAGTAGCTAAATCCACAACTAGGGTTGTGCGAACCATGAAGAACTAACAAAGTAAAATCAGATAATTTATAATTCTTTGAAGGTGTACATTCATGTATTAATTATCATCATTTTGTATGTTTTCTAGTGGTGGCCAATATTAGAACCCGCCTATTATTATTGACTAGACCAAGGTAGTAATAGACAGGAAAAGAGATTAATTAACAGGATTTGATTGATGTGCTCTCATCTAATCAACCGTATTGGGCCAAGGGAAGGTTGCACTGGGACTTATAGGTAATGATTAGTAATGTACACTATGAAGATAGGCCAAGTCGCATAGTGAAATTCACCTCTCACCTTTGACAAAAGGGCTTAGTGAACTTAAATTATCATCCTGCATGCTATACACTAGACAAGAACTAGTTTATCCAATGATACTGAGTTGGAGAATCACAGGGAACACAATATCCTAGTTTCTCTGTATTATTGATTTTTCTCTTGCGATAGTTAGTTTAGTTTACTTTCTTGTTGATTATTGCAAACTCCCTGCCCCTTTTGGGGAATTGAGTCGATTAGCTACTTGCATTGCATATTTGTGAATTTGTCTTGAGTCTACGTATCACTTTGGGTTAGACCCTAACCTTGACTAGGATCCATTTCTTGACAGCAACCATTGTATCCTCTAAAAAGGAGGTGTAACTTGGGCGAGATCAAGAATTTGGCGTCGTTGTCGGGGAATACGGCTAGACTTAGTTAAATTCACTAGTAATTCGAGTGCTAATCCATAGTTCCCTTTATTTTATTTTTGTTTTTGTTTTTGTTTCTTTGCAAGGTATACGAGTAGTGTTTGCCCAAAACTTTGGAGTCAAGGCAATCCGTTAACTCCATTTGTTCCAGAGATACACCGAACTATAAGAAGAATTGCCCAAGAGAACACCAACAATGCAGCCAATGCAGCTTTGAACCGGGAAAATATTGATGATGATAGGAATGAGCACACACCTCCTTTTGAGGACATTCCATAGCCTCCGGAGTTCAACGCCAATGCTTACCAGTGCAATCAATATAGGTTGAGCCCAATGGTTATGTATATGACTGGAGCTATTGTGTTTCCCCCACTACCAGTAGACACAAAGTTCACAGTTTCTAGTAAGTTACTTTAGATGCTCCAAAACTGTGGACTATTTGCAGGCTTACCATTAGAGAATCCAGATAGCCACTTTCACAATGTGACATTTTTCTGTAAGAGTGTAATGGGAACACAAAATCTTTCTATGGATGTTGTGGGACTTCGTGTCTTCCCATTGTCTCTCATAGTCAATGCTGCATTATGGCTATCTGAGCTTTCATAGGATTTGACCACCAAGTGGATAGAATTGCAAAGGGCCTTTTTAGCAAGGTACTTCATTAAACAAAACAGGATCAAAGTGGTAGACCAGATCCATTGTTTTAAGCAATTCCTTGGTGATTCAATCCTTGCTACATAGGAACGGTTCAATATATGCTTGAGAAGTGCAACGGACCATGAGATTTTAGGGAATATGCTAGTAGAGAAATTCTACCGAGCTCTAGCTGCTAATATTTAAGCATGTGTTGATACCCTCTTAGGAGGTCTATTCATAGAACAACTATTTGCAGAAATTTTTGAGCAACTGAACGTGGTAGCTAAGTTGAACAATGTATGGGAGCCTAGGAATAGACATGCAATAGATTATGCAAGCACTGTTGATATGAGTTCTGACCAAGCAAAAATAAATACAAATATTCTTAGCATGCTTGCTCAGAACAGAGCCAATCTAGAGATGCTAATATAGCAGACACGAGAGCTAACAAAGCTAGCGGATATTCAAGAAAGCTATCATATGAGGCCTGGGAGGCGTAATGATGATAGGATGAGTAGCCACTATACACCCCTACATAAAACTTATATAGGAGATGGGAACTCTAGAATCGTGGAGATGCTTAACCAGTTGCTACGAAGGGTGGACGCACAAGATGAGACTTCGAAGGAGATTAAGTTCGACATATCCAAGATAACATTAGAGTTGACAAACACTCTATGGCAATTAAACAGCTTAATTGTTCGTTTGGATTTGTGCCAATACAATTAGATTAGATTCAAGGAGGCATGATAACAAGCAACAATACTTTAGAGCAACAGAATACTAATGGGCACCAAAGCGAGGCAATTAAGGGAGCACAAAAGCTTGAGAAAATATGAATACTCAAGCTATCTATGTCATGCCACAAGAATAAATCAAGTGTTTCTTGGGAGGCAAACTAAGGTGGACCCTTGCGCTTAGGCGCCCAAATATGTGTTTTTGACCCCTTATGTTCTATTTTTCTTGATTTTGTGCATTGGGGACAATGTATATCATTTTTGATGAGGTGTGAGTAGTAATGGGCCTCAGTGAAGTTTGTAGCTTATAGTCCATAACTACCCCAATTTTTGATCTCACGGTTTTCCTATCTGTGTTCTTTTTCCCTATGGATATTTAATTTTCGTTGAACCGACACGTTTAGGATATTTAGATAATATTTCTAGCATATATTACCAATACTTGTGGCATATATCATGTTTTTGTTCTTTTCTTTTGAAAAATGATTCCCACCTAAAAATTTTGATTAGTAGTTAGATAGTAACCATGCATGTTTAGGTGTTTGATGATATCTGTTCTGATAAGTGAGGGTACAATTGAGATAGAAAACATGATCTGTGAGTCTTTTGTTGCTAATATATGTTGTGCCATGTGAGTGTGAGATTATTTTGCTAGATTCATGTATTTTTTACTAATTTAGAACTTTCCTTTTACTCTAAGTTAGATTGTAGATTAAAAGAATTAAGAAAGTATCTTAGGCCTTTGTTCTTATATAGTCTACTTTAGCCTAAAAATAACCAAACAAATTGATGATATATCTCTTGTACATGTACCTATTTATCCGAAACACCTAATTAACCTAGCCTTGTCTAGTGAAAAATGCTAAATTTTGCTTTGGTCTATCCTTAAACATTGTGTACCTTGACTGAGGGAAAAAGCCTAAGTTAAGGGTGGCTACCAACAGTGGCCTTGGTTAGGAGGATAGATATTGTGCACTTCAACATAGGCTAAAAGCCAAAGTTGAGGGTGTCCGATGTAAGGGTAAAAACATAAAAATAAGGGGGTGAGTTCGGACTGAGCAGAAAAAGAGGAAAAATCATATACTAGGTTCAAGAAAAAGAAAGAGATGCCTTAGATTGAGCGAAACAAGAAACAATGAAGTGTAAAACAAGGCAAAAAGCTGAAAAATGAAAAGAAAGCACCTAAAAAAGCTTGAATAAGGAAAAAGGGAGAATAAGGTGAAAATGACAGAGTTGGTGGGGCAAAAGTGTAGAAAAACGCAGTTTTAAGGAGGGCCTTTAATCACTATTTTCCTAAAATATCATACCAAAGCCCCCTAAGCCTACGTTGCAAGCCTAGAAAGTCCTAAAGTGATCCTAGTCCAGTTTGTTGTAGGTCTAAGTCATGAGTATAGGGTCAAGCCTATGGTATTAGTCACTATGCATGAATATCTTTTGCGAGAGTGAGTCATTTTGCACAGTCCCAAGGTTAAACATGAAATCATCATCGAGTGTTAGATATTTCTGTGAGGGCACTTGCTTTGTATTATTAGCATTTGACTTATTCAGTGATTGTGGACTGTTGATAATCCCTTGCTTGTCATAGTTCTGATGTTATATGCACCAGTTTGCATTGGTTTGCTAAATTGCTAACTCATCCGATTTTGAAAAGTTGGTGTGGGCATCTAAGTTTGAGATGTACGTGATGTATGCCATTGAGTTGAGGTTTATGTGTTACTGTATTATGTATATAGACTGAGTTGTTGCTTGAGGACGAGCAATAATTTTAAGTTGAGGGTGTTGATGTGCTGCCAAAATACAACACTTTTAATACTTAAAACATAGGATTTTGTGTGTACTTAATGCGATATTTGTGGGTTTTATGTGTTTTTGTGTTTAGATTTGTTGGATTATAGGTTGGCCATGATAAATATTGCAGAAGTTTTGGTTTTTGCTATTATACGAGACCTCATATGAGTCATAGAACATTCTACGAGTCATAAAGGTGTCTTCGAGAAATTTCAATGAGGAACAAATAGGGGAAGTTAAAGTCTACGAGGCATATATATGAGTCGTGCAAAAAGTTCATGCTCTAAGGTTCAAAGAAGTGAACTTGTAGGAAATTAATTTGAGGAAACCCGTTTTATTGATCGTAAACCACATTACAAGTTGTAAAGGGGTGTCATAGAAGAGAAGTCCAAAATTACAGTAGCTGATTACGAGACCTCGACTACGAGCCATAGAAGGCTTTACGTACGGGTCGTAGAGTGCTTTCGTGGAGTTTACCGACCAGTTTTCCTTTATTTTGTAGGACTTATTTGTAATTATTATAAATAGGTTTTGTAGGTCATTAATTAGTGAGATACGTCACTTTTCGGTAGTTTTAGGGTTTCTACTCAGAGAACTCAATACTAGGAGAGAAAATATTATGAGAAAGTCTTTGAGAACACTTGTACTTCAGTTCAATCTTCAAGCTTGTGATTCCGATTGACTTTGGATTGGCTCTGATCTTAATTCAATTGTATAAGTGCTTAGTTATGTCTTCCCAATTCATAATTCTTCATCTACACATAGCATGAGTAGTTAAATCCACAACAAGGGTTGTGAGAATCATGAAGAACTAACAAAGTAAAACCGGATATTTACAAATCCTGGAAGGTTTATATGAATGTGTTAACTAACTCTCTTCTTTTTGCATGTTTTCTAGTGGTGGCCAACATTGAACCCGCCTAGTGTTATTGACTAGACCAGGCTAGGTAGTAATGAATAGGAAAAGAAAGTAATTTACATGATTCTATTGATATGTTCTCGTCTAATCAATCGAACTGGGCCAAGGGGAGATTTTACTAGGACTTATAGGTAATGCTTAGTAATGAACACTATGGAGATAGGCCTAGTCGCATAGTGAAATTAGTCTCTAACCTTTGACCAAAGGGCTTAGTGAACTTAAATTATCGTCCTACATGTTATATACTAGACAATAATTAGGTTATACGGTAATACTGAGTTGGGGAATCATAGGAAACACAATACCTTAGTTTCTCTCTATTATTGATTTTTTTCTCCTTATAGTTAGTTTAGTTTTCTTTCTTGTTGATTATTGCAACACCCCCCCTCTTTGGGGAATTGAGTCGGTTAACTACTTGGGTTGCATATTGGTGAACTTGTCTTGAGTCTATGCATTCCCTGTGGGTTCGACCCTAACCTTGGTTTGGTTTTATTCCTTGACAGCGCAAGTTTTATCCTCTAAAAAAGGAGGTGTAACTTGGGCGACATCATGATGTTAGGTTGATAGAACTTGATGGTGCTGTGAGTCTTCAAAGTTTGAACCCTAAAGATTGGTCTAAATTGAAAGTCCTCCTATGTGATTGTCTAATTCCCTCTTGAAAATTGATGGGATTGATTGGACGAACTGTTGAAACATTGATTTGATAGGCTGATGAACTAAAAGAGTCCATTAAGAGACAAACTGAGTTGTTGATTGGAATTGATTGATGTTTTATGAGCATTGAGTCTTCTAAGGAGTATCAAGCACCAAATTGAGTGAGACTAAGTCCAACTCAAACTCAATAACCATGTTACCAAATGTTTGAGAGGATAGAAACAGTTAAGTTGTGTGTTTCCTTTTGATAGGTCCCTAAAAGAATATAGGACTGGTTTTATTGGATCCAATCCATTATGGATTAATTTTTTCTTACTGTGGCAAGGAATTGAATGGTTTTGGCAACATCTATGGGATTGTAGTATGATCACTTTCTCGTAAGTGTTTGTTGCCAGATAAGAGAAACTCCTAGATAAGTTCTATATTGATAGTACTCTGATTGGATTGGATTCAGATTGGGTTATATTTGCATTGATCGGTCATTGTCTACTCTTTATTCTTACTTTAGATAGATATTTGATATGTTGATCAAGTATTTCTATGTTGATTACCACTCTGGGTATATCTGTTTCATTCAGCCATTTTACATACTCGTACTTCCTCATACTAATGTTTGTTTGGGCTTAAATCTAAATGATGTAGATATAGGTATTAGAGATCATCAACAGACACACCGTTGAGGATCTATTGCAGTTAACTGATTAAGTGAGTCCTCACCTGCTTCCAGAGGATGCTTTTTTATATTTTCATCTAGCTGGAGTTAGTACTTTATTTTCTTTGATTTAGGTAGTCATGGCTTGTCGTGGTACCATCTAGACAGTTTAGATAGAAGCTTCATAGACTAGATTTGGGATTGATGATTTGGATGTGTTTGATTAGTCTCTTTCACACTAGGCTAGTTAATTTATTTTGTCTACATTTAAATAAGATTGTCTACCTCATTAATTTTCTTAAGTGTTCTTTTGATACATTAATTTATTATTGAATGACTATGATGAGGCAAGTGGTTTGCTTGGGGGCTAGCAATAGTATCTAAGTATCGAGCACATCTCGAGTACCCTCCTAGGGTATGACACCGACACTATCACTGACCCATGTATCAAAATCCTGAATTGTCACCATACTAAATCCCGCACTAATAAAAGGGACCTTCTACCATATCAATACTTGACCAAGGACAAAGGAGCTCGAAAACCATACTCAAGTAAGCGATAAGCTAATGAATGTAGCTAAAAATGTGAAACCATAAACCTAATACTAGATAACCCGACACAATGATCAACATTCCCTTTTATAAGTATAACTAGGAATCTGGACAACACTATCCAACCTAGCTAACAACTATAACAAGCCATAGGGCAGATCGACTGGCAGCTCAACTGATAACGCAACAATATGCAAACAAACAATAGACAACCCAACTAAACTCCCACAAGTAGCATTCATCTCATAATCCACTCACCAAAGAAACAGGAGAACCATATATCGACAAATCCCCACAACATGATTGTAACCATAAAGTCATAAGGTATAGCTGGGGGTATAACTAACAACCAGCCTCTCAAATGCTATGTAACTCTAATATTAGATTATCCAATCCAACAGTCGAGTATCAAAATAATCATATATATATGTCACAGGGTTTAGGCTTACATTTAGCCTCTAACAGGGTATAATCGTAACATCGGTGACAATTACCCAAAATCTCATTAGTATGGCATACTCATCAGCATTAAGAAACCTAATAGGTCAAACCAGTAGGTAAATAGTCGAATACAATATACAGAGAGTGCTAATGCTTAACATTACCGCAGTCATAACCTCTCCTTCATACAATATTTTTATCAAGAGCACTCATAGCCAACATAACAGTTAACCAACATCAGATGTACATATATATATCATAAAGTTCGAGCCTCAACAATATCTCCCACAGTACAATACGTTGTCAGCACTAATCAAGAAAATAATCAAGAAGTCTATATCTGCAGCTTCTATGATATCAATGCTTGCAGGTATCCTATCCGATTGTAAAAACTCGTGGGAACCTGGTCTCTACTGTACGAGGTCCAGAGGCTACTCCCTATTTGTGACTGATAGTGAACCCTATTCCAACCCAAATATGGTCCTCTAGCGGCATCCATACAGAAAGGATGAATGAAATCAAATTTCAGGAAGTCAACAGACTATTGACTACACCACACGACAAGGATCAATAAAACAGGAAGTTTACTAAACATCCAGTAGCCTCCTAGAGATAAGTCACAAACGTTTCCGCTCCTATCCATAGGACTCTACTAGAAAGTAGCTCTGTATAGATGAGCCTAATGAACCTTAAGCTCTGATACTACCTTATCACGATCCAATTCCAATCATGATGGCGCCTATTAGATCTCACCTACAGGCAAGCAAATTACTAAACCTCAGGGTACCTATCCTAAATCTCTAGTCTCAAATATAATAGATACAATAATATAATCAACGCAACCTACCCAGAACCTAGAAGTCAACTATACAGAGCTATAACAGACACAGGCACGTACCAATACATATATATAATAGTAACAATGATAGATATAGCAAAAAATACTACAACAAATACAAACCATAACTACAGGGTATAAGGCCAATGTCTGGATGCAAAAGATGACCATCAAAGGGAAGGAGACTGCGAAGTATCTAGAGCAGCCAACATTCATTAAGTGTCTTCTAAATGCTCATGCAACCCCAACTTAGCAATACGGCTAGCACATGGACCTATACCATGGGAAGATGTAGAAATGCAGTAGTGAGTACCAAAAAGAAGGACCCAATAAGCATCATCAGCCAACTGAGCGAAATAAAATAAATTCAGAAGACTCAAATATAGAGAACTACAGCAAGTCTAGCCAATCATAACTCAGATCAAGGAAATAACTTATCTAGAGAATTCTCTAACTTTCAGCTGAACAAACCTAAGTGATGAACAGTGATACCGACTGGCTAAGACTGAGTAGGCCCATACCATAACAGTCAGTGAACTGAGACGTAGCGATGTACGTAGGTGCAAGGCCCTAATATATATGCCTATACGCTAACTTCTCCCCCAAAAGCCTAGAAGGTACGCACAATTTGGCCAACTAAATCCCATATAACATGATCACAGGTCAGTTGTACATAGTTGTAAGGCCCTAATATCTAAGTATGAATACCCCTAAGCCCCCATAAGCCCAAAAGGCACAACTACATGCAATTGGGGTGTGTAAAGGTGCATGGATCCATGGGAATCAGCTGGATCCTTGACCCAAAGTAGCATATAATCTTTGGGTCCTTGAACCATCCACGAACTAGTACCAAATGAGTCCTTGATCCCCTAGTTCTCCCGACCTGGCCTCTGGTCGGGGTAGTTAGCTAGGGCTAAATCTAGTCTAGGAACATCTATCAAAACTATCTAGATAGTATCATGACAAGCCATGACTTCTCAATAAAAGGAAATAAAGTACTAAACTCAAGCTAGATGAAAGTATAAATGTGTATCCTCTGGAGGCAGGGGAGGTCTCACCAAATAAAGTGACTTGTAACAGATCCTCAACAGTGTGCTTGTTGGTGATTTCTAACACTTGTCTCTACATAGTTAGTGATGTAGTCCAAATAGACGTCACTATGTGGAATGTAAAAGTATGTAAAATGGCAGAATGAAACACGCATCAAGGTAGAATACTATCAACTCAGATAACTCAACTAAAGAGATAAGGAACTCAATTAGGATGTCAAAAGTCCAAAGAAGGAGTAAATACTAGGCAGTGACCAATCATAGACCATCCAATCTAATCCAATCAAATCAAAGTACTATCAAGACCTATTTCAAAGTTTCTCTTATCCAATAACAATCACTTATGAGCTAGTGATCGTACAAAAATCCCATTTATGTTTCCACAATCATTCAATACCTTGCTAGGGTAAGAACAGATCAATCCATAATGAATCCAATCAAGTGAGTCCTCTATTCTTTCAGGGACCTATCAAGAGAAAACATCCAATGTAATAGTTCCAATCCTCTCCTATGCTTGGAGACGTAGTTGTTGAGTTTGATTTGGACTTACACTTACTCAATTCAGTGCTCGATACTTCTCCGAAGACTCAATGTTCATATGACAACCAAGCTCATCTACACTAGTCATGAGTTTCAAAAGGACTCTTGTCAACGCATTAGTCTATCATAACAAGCCTTTTGGCCTATCAACTATCCAATCAATTTTCTGTTCACATCCGTCAAGAGTGGCTTTAACAATCA
>JAPFFP010041739.1:0-11825 GCA_026153255.1 Solanum medicagineum | reverse complement strand
GAGTAAGGGGAAGGGAGAGGCGAGGTGGGAGGGTGGGGGGGGGGGGGTGGGGTGGAGGGGGGGGGGGGCGAGTTGGATTTAGAAGTTGGCCAATTAGGAATTTAGGAATTTAGAAAGAAAGTCAAACTGAATTAACAAATTAATTCGGCTGTGAGATGAATTTAATATTAATCAATTAAAAATCTTCTTAAAATTAATAAAATAAATAAATTAATTGAATATATCAATTAATTGACTCTAAAATAACTTATGATTAAATCAAGATAATCAATCAAAAAATAAAATTTCTTTTTTTCAATAGTTTTTGAATAATTATATATTTTAAAAATTAAATTAGCATTAAAATAACTTAAAACAAAAATATCTTTTTTAAAATTTTTTAAAAATAATTATTTCAATTTGTTGAAAAATTGAAGAAGCTCGCTAATTAATTTATATTGTGGAAAGTCAAAATTAGGTGTCAACATGTGCAGCTGTTACTTAGGTGTAAAAGATGGATGGTACTTGAAATGTACATGGCGCAACATGGAAGAAGTGAATGACTTCCAATACGTCGAATAGGATTAAGTAGGGAGTACGGGCTGATTGCCCCCATTAGCTGGAGGTGTTGTGTTTCATAAGGTCTATTTGGAGGGAAAGCCCGTGAAGTCCCCATGAGCATCTTTAGAATTTGGTAGACATTTGCTTGTTATTCAACTTTTGAGGTGTCATGCAAGAAGCTACCAGATTAAGGCTATTTCCTTTTTCCATAACGGGAGAATCCATCTGATGATTGCCTGAGCATTCTCGAGATTCAATTACTGCTTGGAGGAAATATAAAATGTGTTCCTCGAATGATTGTTTCCTCCCTCGAAGATGGTTAAGCTACGAAGGAGTATAGAGAATTTCAAAAGAATTAATGGTGAGTCGTTGCATGAAACATGGATATGGTTCAGGAAACCTTTGCTTTGATGTCTGAACTATGGAATTCCAAATCACCTGTTGTTGCAATACTTTTATGTGAGCCTAGATGCAGTCAACAAAGGTGTGGCTGATCAATTGATACGGGGAGGAATCATGAAGCAACCATTTTTGGTTGCTTTTGAGCTTTCGGATGATATGACCAAGATAAATAGAGCTTGGTACTCAAGGATGACCATGTATCTTTTACTCACAGGGGTCCATCCAAGGAATGACTAGCCATAGATCAAGAGAGAGATGAAAATATGGATAAAAATGTTGACTTAGTTGGATCTCTTGACTAAACACATAATGGGTGGAAATCGAAAGACTGTTAATGGTATCGGTGTTGGTAGTTATGTCATTTATGATAATGTACCAAATGAAGGAGTTTATAATGAAGAGGTATATTATATGGGTAATTAGGTCATGGGTTCTCGATTGGCTTTTCCAAGGCCACTCGAGAATCAAGGTTGGAACAATGGTACTGGATGGAGAGATAGAAATTGATTGGATCAACCTTAACCTAGGAGTTGGAGAGATCCTGATGGTGCAAGAGATAGGTACATTCCACCCCATGGAAGGGTGATGGCTACTGAACCAGTTGTGAATCTGGAGAAAGTTTGGACTGAAGACATGTTGACTCGGATCTTCAACAAAGATAAGGCCTCAGATACGGTTTTGAAGGAGATGAAATCTGATTTCTCCCAGTTGAGTCAAACTGTGACTTCACACTTAGCTTCTGTTAAGCATTTAGATACCTAACTTGGCACCATCTTGTCTCATCTCAACCAAAGGCAAAAGGGAGGACTGCCCAGTGACATAGTAGCTAACCTAAAGAATATTGATCAGTAGTCCTTGGCTATCATGACTCGTAGTGGCAAAGTTATTCAAGGTGTTGTGTATACACCTAATGTTGAGGAAGGTGATAATGTCACGACCTGAGCCTAGCGTTTAGGAGTGATAAAGCAAATGGGAACCTGAGATTCCCGAAACAAGCCTCAAGATACCAAAACTCACATCATTGGTTTAGAAGCGCATTCAAAGTAAGCACATAGTTCTAAGGGATGGAAGTTTGAATCATGCTATGGGGACAATTTGGGACTTAGGATCTTTCACATCATATCTGTAATCAAACTAGAAGTCTCATAGCCAAATCATATAACGATAACTAATAGGTAACTAAGACACAACATAGACTTTAACCACAACACTTAACATACAACGTAAAAGGAGTTTACATGGTGTCCAATATTGCCTGTAACATAAGGTAAGTCGAGGGGCCAAGACATAATTCAGGCTCACCCTCAAAGTATATAAAATAGATAAAAAGAAATACTTTAGGTAGAGGGATGGTGAATTGTCCTTGGAAGACAGGACTCACCACAATAAGCAACCTTGGAGTTTGAGCTAAGTGTCGTATGGTGGATGATCAAAGTTCTCGGTCCCTACATGGTGAGATCATGTAGGTAAAAGTATGTGTTAGTACGTTTGGATGTACTAAGTATGTGAGATGCAATGCATGAGAGTTTCCAAACATGCATTTCAATTTTAGATGACAAGGCACACAATATAGAAAAGATCATATATCAAGAGAATAGTATAAAATATGCCATAAAACTAATGATGCATGAAATGCAATGCTCATATATATTGGGATGTGACCTCAACCGACATAAGTAAGACTAAGCGAGCTATTACTTGGAATCCTAATGAAATCCCCTCATCGTTAAAGAGGTGGTTTACTTGTCAAAGATAAACCATGCTTCTCCTTACAGGAACACATCCCATTTCGTATGAAGCAATCTTCCTTACGGGAACATATCCCATTTCAGATAAGTTTCCACATATAGCATATCATGTCACATCATACTTCACCTACGAGAACCCATCCCATTTCGTATGAAGCAACCTTCTTTGCGGGAACAAATCTCATTTTAGATAGGATTTCACATAACCTATGTTAGGCACATAGTTCCAGGAAAGAGAGTATTCCCTCAATCCATCGGTGTTAAGTCATCATCAGACAAGAATAATCATAATAAACATGTATATGCTTTCAAAAAGGAGTAAGTCTCATCAAAACATTTAAATGCATTCCTAGGCCTAAAGGCCAAATATTATCCATAGTAATTCATATTTAGACTCAAATGCCAAATCGTAACTCATAGTCATAATACACATTCATAGAAATAACTCATTCATACATTCATAATGGTCCAAGCACCTATAATTCTCCACAAGCCACAATACATAAACATTATGTGATCATATTATTGTCATAACCATAATCTCATCATATCCATATCATAAAACATAATTGGGTCTAACCCATTTTATAATTCCATAATAATCCAATATCGTAAATGCAAATGCCATGAATGATGTAAGGAAAACATGGGTAATTAAGATTCAATCTAAAATCAATAATATAATATGAAATTCAAATGAAACATATTAATTTCACATTTAAAATCATAATATAACACTCATGCATAAACAAGCCTTAAAAAGGGACATGCATATTCATAATTTCATGAACCCAATGTAGTTCATCATATTATAGTTTAAATCAACTTAAAATCATCATATAAGTATTACCCATACATTAATTGAATTTAATAAGCAAGAAAATTGAAAACTCAACTTTTAAGTGAGTAAAATTCATGAAAAAGTGCTAGAAAAGTTTTGAGTCTCTCTGGTTGAAAGGAACCAAAGATTAATCCCACACACCTAGACTCAATGAAGAAATCCCAAGAGAAATTTGAAGAAGAATAGTATTTATCTTAACCACAAGCTTGAATACTACAAGTTTTCTTTGAGAGGATCTTTTGAGTGAGTGTAGAATAAGAGAATGAATTTGAATAGGGTTTTAGGTTATTAGGAGACCTTAAGATAGCATAGGAAGTTCCAAAAATCATTAGAATAAATTAAATTTATCAAAACACCATTAATGAAATGAGTTGAAAAATTACATGCCACTACTTCAAGAGAGGGTTTGCAGCCCGTGTGGCATTACATGGTCTGTGTACCCATCCATGAGACAATACTTCGAAAATTTTGCTTGACGGAAGTTCAAAATGGAAATCCTATACTTAGAAAAATTTTATAAATTTAACCACACAGAGGGTTTTATGGGCCGTGTGAGGTCACATGGTCCGTATGAGCACAGTTAGAAAATTTTCTGAAATTTTCTTAAAGACAATATAGTTCCATAAAAGGTTTCAAGGACCGTATAGGGCTTCACGGGCCGTACAACTGCCCATATGAAGGTATCAAGTCACGAGACTTGATTCCATACTTAGAATAAAATCTTGGAAAGGAATTTTATGATGGCACACCCACACGATTCGTGAGAAGCCATATGGCCCGTATGGGTGCCCATGTGGCTTGCCTTGCAAAAGTGGATGCAACATAACACAGGAGGTCTTTACGAAAATGGGCATAACTTATTCATCTGAACTCTAAATAAGGTGAAACTAGATGTGTTAGAAAGCTGATTCAAAGAGCTTCGATTTGATAGGTTTTGGGCTACCTAGTTCCTTTTGTGCCAAAAGATATGACTATTTATAGTTGACCCTTCTATTGATACTTGTGAAACACTTAGCCAATGGAATTTCTTTTAATATGACTTGATTAGGAAACCTATGATGGCCTTAACAACATAATTGAAATGACCCCAAAAGGTGCCCAAAAACGTGCCTCAGAATGCCCAAAATTTTAATTTTTATATATCTTAAAATTTGATCATTATTTCAAAAATCTGACTTCATATTTGTAATCAGGGGGTCAAAATTAGGTAAAAAAGGGTCTAATCGTGATTTAAGAGTGAAATATTAGCAATTATGATTTAAAAAAAAAAACTTACAGAGACGGTCCGCGACAGCTCCACGACGCACCTCTATCGCGGAGCAGTGTTAATTTTGCCCAGTTTTGTTGTCTCGGTCTAAGACTTTTAAGTCTTGGTTCTAAGTGTTCCCTCATGTGTTTTTACCTATACTTAGCCCTATTTCATCCCCATATCCCCCAAAACATTTCCCAACACTCACTAAAACACTTGCCATATTTTCACTTCAAATTCAATACTCAAAACCCTCAACCCAAGCTAAGGATTATCTTTTAAGCTTCAAGCCTCCATTTTCAATCTGCACCAAGAACTTCTCCAAAGCTAAGGTATGTAGTGTTGAACCATTGGGTCCTTTCACCCATGGTGCCTAAGCCTCCTTTTTTGACTAATATTGTATGATTTAAAGTTGATTTTACATGTGGGTCTTGTATATTGAGAAATTTACTGCACAGTGATTTTAGTTCATGAAAGTATGGTTATTTAAGCATGTTTTAATCTCTAAATCTTGGATCTAATGTTGGATTTGATAAGGGATTTTTATGTGAATGTCTTGGGGGTGTTGCAAAGTGTTGATTGATGGTTTTACTACAAATTTTCTTGCATGAGTTCATCTCCAAATTGCATGGTATTTTACCCCCATTGCACACCCCCAAGTGCTGGATAAAATGTCTGGCTAGGGTTTCTTGTGGAAATGAAAGTCCAAAGCATGAGATATGATATGATTGACTATATGATGTTGCAATGAGCATATGTTAATGATATATATGTTTTATGTAATGTGTTGCGTTAGACCATTCTCGGTCCAGGGGGTATAGGAGCCCGGATGACCATGTGAGGGGTATGTACCTTGCCACTAGGGTGTCTAGGTGTGAATGACATCAACCATGCGAGAGGTATGTACCTTCCTACCAGGGTGTCAAGGTGTGAATGGCATCTCCCAACCAAAGTTGGGATTCTAGCTTGGTCTCTTCTACACATATAGTACCTGATATGAGTATGAGCTACTTAAGCATGTTTTACTTACGCATTGATCATACATGTCATATTGTTATATTATGCTTATTGTCTAATGTATGCATTTTGAGTATGATGTCTATCTATTGTTGCATTACATCCCACATACTTAGAACATTTAAACGTACTAACGTATGCTCTTGCCTACATGATATCACCATGCAAAAATCGATGCTCAAGTTGATCATCCTTTTCCTCCATGTGGCTAGATCAGTTATACTCAAAGCTAGTTGGTGAGTCCTCTACTTCGGAGAGCTTAGTCTATGTTGCTATTATCTATGTATTGAGACACTTTCTTATGTTCTATTTTGACTATGAGGGTGAGCTCGGTTACTTCATCTTGGCCCCCACTCTATCTATGTATTTAGAGGTGTTCGTTGGACAAGTTATGTATATATATTATGAGCTTTGACTCTTGTCTCTTGATTATGATGTTTATGCAAGCTTTTCTATAGCCCCATTGCCTCTATTCCTACTTTATATGTCTTTTATATGCTTTCGCGACCAAGGATGTGTAATGACAAGTTAAGAGGTTTGTTTGGGGTTCTTTCGGGTTCCTTATTCACGGTGTCACGGTTAGGACCTAGGCTTGGGTTGTGACAAACTTTGTATCTGAGCACTAGGTTGTTAGATCCTTGGAGTCCAACATACCGTGTCGATTAGAGTCCTATTCATGCTTGTGAAGTGGAAAATGATTATGAGTAGGAGGCTATGAGGCGTTTTAGGAGATATGTCCCTTCCATGGGTCAAAGATGGATGAAGATCCATAAGAGTTCATTGATGAGGTCTACAAAATCTTCAATATCATGGGTCTTGGGCCGAATGAAAAGATGGAGTTGGCGGCGTACAACTCAAAGGGGTAGCCCAAATTTGGTAGATCAATGGAAGGGGGAGAAGGATAATGGTTATGTAGTGCTCAGGGAGGAATTCAAATCGGCCTTCCTTAATCGATTTTTCCCTCTTGAGCTTAAGGAAGCAAAGTTGGTAAAGTTTATAAACTTGAAATAAGGTGCTATGAGTGTGAGGGAGTATGCTCTCAAATTTAATCTACTTTCAAAGTATGCTCTTCACTTGGTGGCCGATCCTAGATCAACGATGAATAAATTTGTGAAGGGGGTCTCTGAATTGGTGAGTGAAGAATGCCGGTCCACCTTGCTAATTCATGACATGGACTTGTCTCGATTGGTGACTTATGTTGAGCAAATGGAGGAAGAAAGTTGAGAAAGAGGAAAGATCATTAGGCCAAGAGGGCCCATTTTGAGAGTAAGTTTCAAAGGTTGCTAGATTTTATCAAGGCCAAGGGCCTCCTCATGCTACTAATAAGGGTTTGCCAATGACTTCCCTAGACCTCAAGGTGTGGGTGGAATGGCTCCTAATGATCTGTGTCCTAGATGTGGAAAGAATCATAGGGGCCCATGTTTGAGTGGTTCTAATGCATGCTTTGAATGTGGGGAGCTTCGTCACAAGAGGATAGATTGTCCAAGAAACCGTGGCAAAGTTCGAGGTGCAAATGCGGTTCCCTTGGGTAGATGTGGTCCTTAAGGTAGTTCCCAAGGCACAATGGGTTTTATTGTCTACATGGGAGACAAGGGGTTGGTGAGGTCCCTGATGTTGTTATCGGTATATTGAAAATCTTTAATCTTGATGTATATGCTTTGATTGATCTGAGTGCCACCCTTTCCTTGTTTACCCCCTTTGTTGCTAAAAAGTTCCATGAAGAGTCGGAATTGTTGCATGAGTCATATGAGGTGTCTACTCCTATTGGTGCATCTATTTTTTCTAGGAGGGTGTATAGAAATTGTTCGGTTTGCATCTTGCATAAAATCTTACCTTGTGATCTTGTTGAATTAGCTATGGTTGATTTTGATGTCATTCTTTTGATGGATTGGTTGCATGCATACTATGCTTCTATTGATTGTAGAACCCATAGGGTCAAGTTTCAATTCCTAAACGAACCCGTCCTTGAGTGGGAAAGTCATGATATGGTGGTAAAGGGTAGGTTCATCTCATGCATTAAAGCCCATAAGTTGATTTCTAAGGGATGTTTGTATCATCATTTGAGGGTTAAAGATAAAGTCCCCTCTATTAAGTCGGTTCCGGTTGTAAGTGAGTTTCTTGATTCTTCCCTAATGACCTTCCTCGTGTCCCTCCCCAAAGGGAGATAGATTTTGGTGTAGACCTCCTTCTCGACACTCAACCTATCTCCATTCCCCTTACTATATGGCCCCGACAGAGTTGAATGAGTTAAAGGAACAATTAAAAGATTTGTTGGAAAAGGGATTTATTAGACCTAGCCAATCACCTTGGGGTGCACGTGTTGTTTGTAAAGAAGAAATATGGGTTACTTAGAATGTGCATTAACTATCGGCAACTCAATAGGGTCGCTATAAAGAATAGATATCCTCTTCCAAGAACTAATGACTTGTTTGACCAATTGCAAGGGGCTAGCTTTTTCTCTAAGATTGATCTTCGGTCCGGGTACCATCAAGTGAGGGTAAGGGAGTGTGATATTCCCAAGATGGCCTTCCGAACTAGACATGAGCATTATGAATTTGTGGTGATGTCCTTTGGGTTGACTAATACACTGGACATCTTCATGGACCTAATGAATAGGGTCTTCAAACCGTACCTTGATTCCTTTGTTGTGGTCTTCATTGATGATATTTTGATCAATTCAAATAGTAAGGAGGAGCATATGGGCCATTTGAGGGTTGTGTTGCAAAGATTGAGGGAGGAGAGATTATATGCTAAATATGAAAAGTGTGAATTTTTGTTGAAGGAGGTTGCATTCTTGGGTCATGTGGTGTCTACGGATGGTATTAAAGTGGATCCTAAGAAGACCGATTTGATTAGGAATTGGCCTAGTGCCCCATTTGATATTAGGAGTTACTTGGGCCTTGCGGGTTACTATAGAAGGTTTGTGAATGGGTTCTCCTCAATTGCTTCCCCTATGACAAAATTGACTCAAAAGAAGGTTAAGTTTGTGTAGACTGATAAATATGAGAAGAGCTTCCAAACATTGAAAGATAGACTTGAGTTTGCTCCTATATTGTCACTACTGGATGACCTTGAGGGTTTTATTGTGTATTCTGATGTATCTAGAGTTTGTTTGGGTTGTGTGCTAATGGAAAATGGTAAGGGCGTATCCTATGCCTCTAGGCAACTCAAACTGCATGAAAACAACTACCCTACTCATGAGCTTGAATTGCCCACCGTGGTGTTTGCATTAAAGATTTGGCGTCATTATTTGCATGGGGTGCATGTTGATGTCTTCACGGATCATAAGAGCCTCCAATATGTCTTCACTCAAAAAGATCTCAACTTGAGAAAAAGAAGGTGGCTAGAACTTCTTAAGGACTATGACATGAGTGTGCATTATCATCCTGGTAAGGCAAATATTGTGGCGGATGCTTTGGATCGGGTGTCTATGGGTAGCCTAGCTCACGTGGATGGTGGTGATAGGGAGATGGCTAGAAAGGCGCATAGATTGGCTAGATTGGGTGTTAGGTTGGAAGATTTAGGTAATGGTGTAGCTGTTGTTGATGGTTCTAAATCTTCCTTGGTTGATAAGGTGATAGCAAAACAAGATCTAGACTCCTCCTTGCTTGAATTGAAGGCCTTGGTGAAAGAGGGAAACAAAGAGGTTTTCTCCCAAGGGGGAGATTGGGCCCTTGGATACCAAGGCAGGTTGTGTGTGGTATGTGATGATGGTTTGAGGTTGGGAATCCTTGATGAGGCCCATAGTTATTCTTACTCTATCCACCCCGGTTCCACCTAAATGTATAGAGACTTGAGGGATGTGTATTGTTGGGGAGGCATGAAGAGGGACATTGCCAAATTTGTTTTCGGTTGCCATAGTTGTCAACAAGTCAAAGCTGAACATCAACGGCCGGGTGGCCTAACCCAAGACATAGAGATTCTACTTGGAAATGGGAGGTAGTTAATATAGATTTCGTGGTTAGGTTGCCCAAGACAAGAAAATGTTTTGATTCCATATGGGTTGTGGTTGATAGGATGACGAAATTGGCTCACTTTCTACCAGTTAACAATACATATGGGGCTGAAGAGTATGCAAGGTTTTACATCCATGAGTTGGTGAGGTTGCATGGGTTCCCTTATCCATTATATCTGATCATGGTGCACAATTTACTTCCCACTTTTGGATATATTTTCAAAGGGGTCTTGGTACCAAAGTTCACTTTAGTACGACCTTCCACCCTCAAACGGATGGCCAAGCCGAGAGGAAAGTTCAAACACTTGAGGATATGCTTAGGGCTTGTATCTTGGAGCTTAAAGGTAGTTACGATGACCATCTTCCATTGATTGAGTTTGCCTACAACAATAGCTATCACTTTAGCATCAGTATGGCTCCTTTTAAGGCTCTTTATTGGGAGACGTTATAAATCACTGGTGGGTTGGTTTGAGGTTGGAGAGGTAGATTTATTAGGGCTGTATCTGGTTATGGATGCTCTTGAGAAGGTTAGAATGATTAGGGAAAGGTTAAGGACAGTCCAAACTCGATAAAAATCCTATGCCGATGTAAGAATAAGATACCTAGAATTCCAAGTGGGTGATTGTATCTATTTGAAAGTTTCTCTAATGAAAGGTATCTCTGTTTTGGTAAAAAGGGCAAGTTTAGGCCAAGGTATGTTGGTCCTTACGAGGTGATAAAGAGAGTTGTCAAGGTAGCTTATGAGTTGAAGTTTCCTAGTGAAATGAATTTGGTTCATCCGGTATTCCATGTTTCTATGTTGAGAAAGTGCATTGGTGATCCTAAAGCTATTGTTCCTCTTGATGTGTAGGTGTTGTTGAGGATAACTTGACTTATGAGGAGGTTCCAGTTCAGATCTTGGATAGGCAAGTGAAGAGATTGAGGAACAAAGAGGTGACATCCGTTAAGGTCCTTTGAAGGAACCAACAAGTTGAAAGTGCTATATAGGAGGCCAAACCAGACATGCAAAAGTAGTATCCTTATCTTCTCCACTCCACTCAAGCCTAAGATACTAATCCTATGTCCCATATGTGATTTCGAGTCTTACATTTTAACCCCTATGTCATTCATAAGTATTCATGTTTAAGTTGATAAATTTATGATGATTTTAAAATTATATTGATAATTTGAAAATGGTGTTTTAGATGTTATGTTGCATTCTAGTTGGGGATGATTTGTTCATGATCACTCTTGTCTTGTACGTCTCTTTTACATTTGGGGATGAATGTTCCCAAGGGGGAGATATTAAAGCGACCCCATAAAGTGCCCAAAAGCATGCCTCGGAATGCCTGAAATTTTTATGTCCATATATCTTAAAATCTGTTCATTATTTTGAAAATCCTACTTCATATTTGTGATTAGGGGGTCAAAATTAGGTGAAAAAGGGTCCAGTTCCGATTTAATAGCGAAAGATTAGCAATTATGATTTTCAAAAAAATTAATTTCCTGAGACGGTCCGCGACGCGCCTTTGTCTCGAAGCAGTGTTAATTTTGCTGAGTTTTGTTGTCTCGGTCAATGAATTTTAAGTCTTGGGCCTAAGTATTCCCAACCTTATTTCATCCCTATATCCCCCAAAACATTTCCCAACACTTACTAAAACACTTAGCCATATTTTCACTCCAAATTGAAGACTTAAAACCGTCATCCTAAGCTAAGGATAATCTTCAAGCTTCAAGCCTCCATTTTCAATCTTCGCCAAGAACTTCTCCAAAGATAAGGTATGTGGTGTTGAACCATTGGGTCCTTTCACCCATGGTGCCTAAGCCTCTTGTTTACTAATACTGCATAATTTAAAGTTGATTTTACATGTGGGTCTTGTATATTGAGAAATGTACTACACAGTGATTTTAGTTCATGAAAGTATGGTTGTTTTAGAATGTTTTGAGCTCTAAATCTTGGATCTAATGTTGTATTTGATGAGGGGTTTTAATATAAATGTCTTGGGGGTGTTTCGAGGTGTTGATTGATGGTTTTACTACAAATTTTCTTGCATGAGTTCATCTCCAAATTGCATGGTATTTTACCCCCATTGC
>JAPFFP010041738.1:0-14866 GCA_026153255.1 Solanum medicagineum | reverse complement strand
GATTTTATATAGTCTTGAAACCGACTTACTTTGGGAGAAAACATATTTTATGTTAAAAGAAAGTTAAAAGAAAAACTATGGCTGCCCATTTCATTTTTCACTCCTTATTTCTTTTGTTCACAGATAATACTTATTATGAAGGCTTTTTTAGCATATATAATTGCATAAAAACAATAAATTGCACTAAGAAAAACTCCTCCCTCATGCCTTTCGATGGTTCAAGAAAACCAATTTCTCTAACGAACAAATTTAAGTCAAAGAGTTGTGAAGTAAGGGTTGATTTAATCTCAAGGGAATAAATTTTTAAAAGTTAATGCATTATTTAAGGGCATTATAACTTGGAATCCCGATGTTATCTCCACACCAGAAAAGAGGTGGTCTACGTGCCAAAGGTAAACTATACTTCTCCTTACGGGCCTCCTATTTCGAAGAATAACCTTCCTTTATGGGCCTCCCATTTCGGATAGGAATTTCATATCATTTCTAGCGGGTTACGCCTCAACTAACAGGATAAGACTCAAATCTTTCTAGCTGGTCATGCCTCAACTAATAAGATGAGTCTCAGGGTTAATACCAATGTTTGCACATAGTTCAAAGAAAAGGGAGAGCACCCTTGGGTCCTTGACGCTCCCAATCCATCAGTGTTGAGTCAAAACATCTCACAAGAATACTTATACATATACATACTTTTAAAAGAGGCAATAGTCCTTTCAAATCATTTCAATGCACGTTTGGGATCAAAAGCCAAACACAATTTATCATCATTCATACTTGCGCTCAAAAAGCCAAATCATAGTTCAAAATCATGATTCTCATGCATAGGAATAGCTCATTCACCTAACAATATGGTGAAAGCACCCAAAATGCTCAAAGAGCTATATCATAAACATTTATATGATCACATTCTTGTCATAACCATAAACTTATCAAAATCATATACATAATTAAACATAATTGGGCTTAACCCACTTCATAATTTTCATAAAATTCAATGCTCATGAATGCATATGTCATGAATGATGTGAGAATAGTATGGGTAATAGAGACTCAAACTTAAATCAACAATACATTATGAAATTCAAGTAAAGAGATACGTAAAATGCACATTTAAATCATAATATAGATTCAAATCAACAAGGGACATGCACATTCAGATCTTTATAATAATGATGTAATTCAACATGTTAGGGCTTAAATCAACTGAAAATTAACAATAAAGCGTAGCTCATACTTTAATTGAATTTATTAAACAATAATTCTCAAAATCCATATTTAAAGTAAGCTAAAATTCCATAAAATTGAGTAAAAAGGGTTTTGGGTCTTCTTGGTTGAAAGGGACCAAGAATCAAAACTCACATACCTTTCTTAGGGAGATGAATTTGAGAAGAATTTAACTTGAAGTTGAATTCCCAAGCTTGAATCTTTAGGATGAGACTTGGAGAGAATTTAAGGAATTAAATTCTAGAGTATGAGTGTTTTTTTTAATGAGGATGGATTGGAATGAAAGAATATCAGATGATTTAAGGGTCTAGGATAGGTGAAAAGGTCATAAAACACCCTTAGAATAACCCAAAATTACGTAAGGGCAAAATGACATGGAATTAAAAATTTGCAGAAATCCCTGCACATATGAGTTTTACGAAAACTGACATAACTTCTTGATCCAAACTCGAAATGAGTTGAAACCGAATGTGTTGGAAAGCTAATTCAAATATCTTCAATTTAATATTAGTAACCCCACCTAGTTCTTTGTGTGCTAAGAGATATGACCATTTAAAATTGATTCTTCTATCGATTCTTGTGAAAAGCTTAGCCAATGGAATTCCTTTGAACTTGACTTGATGAAAGAGACCTATGATTACCCTAAACCATACAAATAAATCTTGGATTGAAGGCTTTAAAGTAAATTTATCAAGGACTTGAAGGTTGGAGATCCTTCAACTAGAGCTTGAAAGGAGGACTTGGTAAGTGTTTTGAGAAATTGAAGAAGAAGCTAAGTGCTAGAATAAGAACGAATAGTAACGAAGGAGTATAAAATAATATGGAAGGGTCGCATGTAGGGCACACCGCCCGCGGAGGTGTCCATAAGGTATCCCCTTAGTCAAGATCTTTTTCGGAAATAAATTTCGAGCATCACTAAAGTTATACGAAGTCCATGTCCTTACAATGATGTTCCTTGTGCATGTTTAAGTTCATGTTAAAGTTCCATTTATCATCGTGAGCATGTAAGTCTTTACTTATGAATGGTGGCATTATAGCTTCATATTGATACTTGCATCTCACATACTTTGTACATTCCAAAAGTATTGACGCATATTTTGCCTGCATGATTTAATCGTATAGGGACATGTGCTCCTCCCCTTGCTCAGGGCTATCGATGAAAATGGGGCATGGCGGGGCAGGTTATTATATTTGCAGGGCAGTGCGGGTTAATATGTGGGGCAGGAGGGGTACAAATTTAAAATAAAAAAAGAATACGCAGGGTGGGGCTGGTGCGGGTTAGGGTTCCTTTAGAAAAACTTCTGTACAAAATTAGAGCCTAAACTTGTGTAAACCATAAAAATAAGAGGAAATGGATGGAAATTTTGTGAGTTTGGAGATTAGAAACTGTGTAGCTTCATCTTGAGGCAAAAGTTGAGCATCAATCCGTCGAAAGCAAAGATAGAAACATAGATAAAACACAGTATCAATCCATCAAAATCCATTTGTAGCTTCGTCTACTTCTCCATAAAAATCCATTTGAAATCCGATCTTCTCGAGCGAAATCCATTTGCAGGTTCGTTCTCTCTTCATCAATCTCTAGTTTTTCATTATCATTTTTTTCAATTTGAAATCTCTTGAATCTTTTTTATGATAATAGTGTTGTTGGATCTTCCTTTGTTTATATGCACTCGATATGTGTGGTTATGGGGTATTCGTTTGATATGTTTGATGAAATTCCTGTGTACACAAGTTGTCTGTTGGAGTCTATTATTTGTACACAAGTTAGCTGCATCTGGTGCATTCTGTGATTCTTAGTACAATCCAGCATAGAGAGAAGCATAGAAATATTCATTTGGCTTTCCACTTAAATAAATAATTTTTATGTATGTTGTGGTTTGTATTATATATAGGACAATGTACTAAGCTTGAAGACAAGCTCTTCATTAGTATTTCCCTCAATTATTTCCACACCAAAAGCCAAAGATGGTTCTGTGGAGTCAATTGGTCATGCTTTTATTTAGTTGCATTATTTCTCTATTCTTACACACTGGCAGTGCAGAGATTGTAGTACAAAATTTAAATGGCCTTAGTTGGAAAAAGGAAGGGTTAGTAAGCAGTAGCAAGTGCAACTTCTTTCAAGGTAGATGGGTAATTGACCCTTCTTATCCTCTTTATGATTCCACAACTTGCCCTTTTATTGACTCTGAATTTGAATTTGATTGCCTGAAATATGGTTGCCCTGATAAGCAATATCTCAAATATGCTTGGAAACCTGATTCTTGTAACTTAACCAGGTTATGGGCAAATAATGTCTCTCAAATTCCATTTGTCAACTAGTAGTCTGCTTTGCAAAATATTAATACTACTTTATGCAAAATATTAGTTGTGTGTTTTTTGGTCATGAGATTATCCAAAATATTAGTTTACAAATTGCAAATACTAATATTACATTGTTCAAAAATTTTGTCGATTTTCTTATAGGAAATTATGGAGTTTCAAGATGAACAAAATCAAATATGTTCATCTTCTAATGTTGCAACCCTATTGAAAATGATGGTCAAATGTCTTCACAAGCAAATGAAGATACCAATGAAGTTGTTGAAATTGAGCAAGGAAGATTTACTTCTAAAGCTTCGCGATATTTTAAACCAGTGAAGGTTGATGGTGTCCGCTATAGTGTATGTAAGTATTGTGGTGGTCGTCTAAAATCAACTCAAAATTGTGGGACAAAATCTATGTTTGAATATATTCGTAGATGTCACAAAAAGCCAGTGATTTGGAAATTGAGGATGGTTCAAAGACAACTGATGGTAGTACACCACATTACTATGATCAAGATATATCATGTAGAGAGCTTGCTTATGCCATCATTTTGCATGAATATCCACTGTCCATTATTGATCATGTGGGATTTAAAAAGTTTGTATCTAGTTTTCAACCTTTATTCAAAAAGACGTCAAGAAACACAATCAAGAATGATATTTTAAAGATTTTTGACAATTTAAAATCTAAAACGTCCAAATTATTGGAAACACGCATAAGTAGAATTGCAATAACAACTGATAAGTGGACTTCAGACAACAAGAAAAAAGGATTCATGGCTATTATAGCTCATTTTATTGACGACTCGTGGAGGCCTCAAAGTCATATTTTGAGGTTTGTTTATGTTCCTACTCCTCATGATGAGGATACTTTGTGTGATGCATTGCTCAATTGTTTATTAGAGTGGAACTTTGAAAGAAGAATATCAACAATTACGGCTGATAATTGTAGCACTAACAATGATATGATGAAAATCTTGTTAAATGAGAAACTTTGTAAAAGAGATTTGTTATTGATGGGTAAGATTTTTCATGTTGGTGGTGTTGTACACATCTTGAATTTAATTGTGCAAGAAGGGCTTAAGGTGATAGGAGATAGTATTAAAAATGTGGGTGATAGTGTCGTATATCGGATAGCATCATCAAGTAGAATTGAAAGGTTTGAAGAAATTGCACGATTGCTACGTGTTTCCTGTACCCAAAGATAGAGTATGATTGTCCAACTCATTGGAACTCAACATTTCTAATGTTGAGAACAACGATAGAATACAAAGACGTATTTCAAAAATAGAGTCTAACTGATGCCAATTATCATTGGTTTCCAACTGAAGAGCAACGAAGTCAAGCAGAAGATGTTTGTGACAAGTTGAAGCTTTTTTATCAAATTATAGAATAATTTTTAGGAATTCAATATCCTACTTCAAGTCAACACTTTTCTAAGGTTTGTGAAATTAAGCTCGAATTAGAAGCATCGGTTAAGAGTTTTAATCCTTTAATTAACAAAATGGTTCTAGCAACGTTGGTAAAATGTAAGAAATATTAGGATGATATGCATTTATTCATGGGAGTAGCTGCAAGTTTTTAACCAAGATACAAAATGAAGTTAGTAGAGTTCTATCTTCCACTCATTTATGGTGAAGAAGCTTCAACGAAAATCCAAAAAGTTAGAACTCATTGTCATGATCTATTTCAAGAGTATTAGAGCAGAATATTTGCTCCACATGGGTTAGTTGAAGTATCTAGTTCAAATGAAGCAATTGGTTGTTTGAGGAGTGATCGACTATCAAGCTTCGATAGATTTGTTGCTTCGAGTAGTGCAAATACAGAGAAATGATCTGAGTTGGATGTGTATTTAGAAGAAAGTTTGTTGCCTCAAACTCCACTATTTAACAATTTAAGTTGGTGGAAGACAAATGGATTGAAATTTCCTACTTTACAAAAAATGGCTCATGACCTCTTAGCTATTCTAGTATCTACTGTTAGTTCTAAGTCAACATTTTGCACTAGTGGAAGGTTGATTAGTCAGCATCGCAGTAGACTCCATCTTACTACTTTGGAAGCTTTAATGTGTGCTCGCACTTGGTTATGGAACGAAATAAATGGTAAATAATTTTGCAATGACTTGTTATTTCACAATTCTTTTGTTCTTATTACTTTAACCACATACTTTTCTTGTTATGTTTGACATCAAGCATCGGTAGAGTTTCATGTCCAACCTTACTTGATGAAGAAGAAGATCTGAATTCATATTTAGAATCTTTTCCCTCTGTCTAGGACAACAATGGCTTGTAGCAAATTTAAACACGTTTATCCTTTGAAAATGACTATCTGATTCATTTCTATCAATGACACTACTTGCCAAGAAAGTTATTGGCAAATAAAAGTTCTTCTGAAAGTAACTTTTACTTGCCAAATTTCACTGTTAGTAGGAAGCAAGTTAGATTTTTGGGTGGATTCTCATCACTGAGGCAATAATTTTAGATAGCATGTGTCTTGTTCTCAATGAGTAAGCTCTCGCTGGTATTTCACAGTGAAATTTTCACTATTGTTGTTATTTCACAAGACTGCTGAGATCTCTTCTGTGGATACAGCTTCGCCTAAAGTAGGATAAAATTGAGTTAAAAATCTTTAACATAATGTTTAATGCAAATAAAGTTACATACTCTGCAACTAAACTATAAATAGGAAAAATGGTCAAGTACAGCTTATTTCTCAAAGCTTTGTTTTACAATGAAAGAGAAGGAAGAAGGATCATTCTTAAACTGTTATACCATTGGCTATTCTTCTTTTGTGCTGGTATTTTCAATTGTTTCAACTGTTAAAATGGGTAGCAAGTTTTTGGTTTGAATTTTTAATTGTTTACTCCTTTAATTGCTCCAGATCAACTTTTTAATCCTTTAATTACTTGTTGTTTGGAGGTAGAAGCAGCTCAAACAGGAGGGGACAACAGAGAGAGTTGTGCACTGCGTTCGCTTGTTTTTGGTTCTATCCAGGAACTACCATAGACCACTGCTCCAGGAAGCTTTGATGCGTGCTCATTTTACTAGTTTTTAAGAGTTCTTTTGCATGAAAATTTGCATAACATTTATGATCTTGATGCAAAGTGGTTTAGCTTTTTTAATCTCTATTATGAAAGTGGACTATTATATATCAGTGAAAAACGTTAAAGTGCAATTGCTATTTAAAGTATTTTCTGTGAGTGTATGATTGGAATCAGAAGTGGTTAAGTTAAAATATACCTAAAGTTTGTTGTTTAAGTTAAAATGTACCTAAATTTCAATGAAAAACTTTAAAGTACAATTTGCTGTTTAAAAAATTTGAAAGCTTTAAAGTGCAATTTGTTGTTAAAGTTTCATTGGTTGTTTAAATAGCAGTGAAAAGCTTTAAAGTTCAAATTTGTTGTGAAAAACTTTAAAGTGCAATTTGTTGTTTAAGTAGCAGTGAAAAACTTTAAAGTGCAAATTGTTGTTTAAGTTTGCAAGTTCATAATTATTTATTTGCCTAAAGTTTCATAATAATGTATTAGGCTACTAGTCTGCTTGTCCCGTTGTCCGCATTAGACTAATAGGAAAACTAGAGAAAAGGTTTAAAGGTTTTGCATGGCGGGGCGGGTAAATATTATTTTATTTTCACGATCCACGTCAAGTAGAGTATCATTCAAGGTGATGAAGCGTGCCACTATTGTCACGATTCAATCCGAGGGCCTATACGTGACACGGCGCAAGGGGAACCCGAAGTTACCCCAAGCAAGCCTCTTAGCGCATCATTACACATCCTTGGTCGTGAAAGTAATAAAATAGCAACATAGAAATAGAAATAGGGATAACCGAGGCTAGGGGACATCATTCATGTCATAACAACAAGAGTCAAGAGAGAGTCAAAGCTCATAGCATAATATATATCATGTCCAACAACACCTCTAAACCTTAGATACTTAGCAGGGACCAAGACAAGCAACTAGGCTCACCCTCATAGTAATGGCAATAGGTAATCCAAACATACAAGATATAATCTAAACATAAGCTTGAGAGAAGATACATATTGTCCCTAGACTTGAGGACTCACCATGAGCTAACTTGAACAATCCGTCTAGCTACGACGAGAATCAATAGTAGCTCCAGTTCCTACATGGTGATATAATGTAGGCATAGAGTTACGTCAGTACGTTTGAATGTACTAAGTATGTAAGATTCAATGCAACAAGAGATAGGCATCACAATATGACATGTACGAATGATGTTTGAAGTAACACCATGCTTATATAGAACATAATATGACTGTAAGAAGTGACCATTATAGTGCAAACCAAGACCTGCCACCTCCTTGGAGAGGCGCATGAGGTACAAACACCTTCATGAGGTTGATGGAGTACAAACCCCCCCAACAAAGTTGACGGAGTACAAACCCCCAAACAAGGTTGATGGGTACAAATCCCCAACAAGGTTACACGATCCTGCTACCTCCCAGCGAGGGGATCGAGGTACAAACCCCTCAACAAAGTTTCCCGGGCCCACATCCTCCCGGATGAGGCTTGGTCATCCCCACCACTATTAAGATAATATCATATACATACATTCCTCTCATCCTCACGTAGTTATCATATATAAACCTTCCTTTCATCATCATAAAGACATTCAACTCATTAGACATAAATTGGACCTTCAATTCCTCAAGAAACCATAACTGGACATTTTATCCAACACTTGACGGGTGTGTAGTGCTAGTGTAAAACCATGCAATTCAAGAGTATTATCATGCTAGAAACTACAATGTAAAACTATCAATAGATATTTGTAATACCCTCAAGCAATATACATCAAAATCCTTAATCAAAGTTCATAATAAATCTTAGATTCATAGCCCAAAACATACTAAAACAGTTACAATTTCATAAACACCAACATAGTGTGCAGTGAATTTCATAATAAATAGGACCCATGAGTAAATCAACTTTAAATCATACAATTTTTATGAAAAAGAAGCTTTGGGCACATGGGTGAAAGGAACCTATGAAAGAAAGCCACATACCTTAGCTCTTGGAGAATCCTTGAAGAAGATTGGAGATGGAGACTTGAAGCTTGAATGAGACCCTTAGAACCCGGATGAGTTTTGAGACTTGAAATTTAGAGATGAAATATTGTCTAAGTGTTTGAGAGAGTATTTGTGTCATGACCCAAGCCTAGGGCCAAGATGTGGCCGGCGAATGGGGAACCCGAAGGAACTCCAAACAAGCCTCATAACATATCATTACACATCCTTGGTCACGGGATCAATAAAAATGAAAACAAGGGACAAACATAACCAAGGGGAATTGGGGCTAAGGGAGTGAGAGAGAAAGACTTAAATATCATAGAAGAGTCAAGCTCATGCAAAAAACACAGCTTGTCCAATAACACCTCTAAACATAGATACTTAGTGAGGGCCAAGACAAGCAACCGGACTCACCCTCATAGTCAAAGTTGTAGCAATAAAGAAGAGAGTATCAATACATAGCATAAGAATATAGACCATCGTCCTCGGAATGGAGGACTCACCAACTAGCTTGAGAGGAAATCGAACCAGCCACGTGGAGGAGGATGATGGCAAAATGGAGCTTCGGTTCCTACATGGTGACATCATGTAGGCATAGAGTATGTGTTAGTAAGTGTGAATGTACTAAGTTTGTAGGATGCAATGCAACAAGAGATAGGCAACATAGTCAGAATGCATGACAATAATCAATAGATAGCATAGTAGCAATATAACATGTATGAAGGATGCTTGAAGTAAAACATGCTTATATAGAACATATTATGTAGGTAAGAAGAGACCATCATCATAGACCAAGCAACTAGTACTCGAAATCCAAGGCTTAGCACCCCCTTGGTAGCGATCGAGGTACCAACCCCTCAACAAGGTTAATAAACTTACCACCCTACATCAAAGTGGCCAAGGTACCAAACCCTCAACAAGGTTAATGGACTTAACGCCCTCCATCAAAGTGGTCAAGGTACCAACCCCTCAACAAGGTCAATGGACTTAACGCCCTCCATCAAAGTGGTCAAGGTACCAACCCGTCAACAAGGTTAATGGACTTAACACCCTGCATTAACGTGGTCAAGCTACCAACCCCCCAACAAGGTTAATGGACTTAACACCCTCCATTAAAGTTGTCAAGGTACCAACCCCTCAACAAGGTTATGGTTAATATGTAACACTATAAAAGCTTATCATGAAATTAACACATATACAATACTTTCATCATAATAAAGTCATATATTTCATATGCCAAGCTTTAGGCCTTCAACAACTCAAGGATCATAAACCGGACATTTTATCAAACATTTGGCAGGTGTGTAGTGTTAATGTAAAATCATGCAATTCAAGAGTGAAAACATGCAAGTAAATCCAATGTAAAACCATCAATTAATACTTGGTCACCCTCTAATAGTATACATCAAAACCCTTCTAGAAATCTCACAATAGACCTTAGACTCATAGCCCAAAACATAGTAAAACAGTCACAATTTCATAAACCCCAACATAGTATGCAGTGAATTTCATAATAATTAAGACCCATGAGTAAATCAACTTTAAATCTTGCAATTTCGCGTAAAGGGAAGCTTGGATATCATGGGTGAAAGGAACCCATGAAAGAAACCCACATACCTTAGCTTTTGGAGAATCCTTGAAGAAGATTGGAGATGGAGACTTGATGCTTGATAGGAAATCCTTAGATTCAGATGAGTTTTGAGAATTTAGGAGATGAAATATTATCTAAGTAATTGGGAGAGTATTTGGGAATGTCTTGGATGATATAAGGGTGAAATAAGGCTAAGTTTGTATCTTCATGTATGGGAACACTTAGGCCCGAGACTTACAAGTCTTGGACCGAGTTAAAAAAACTGGGTAGATTTTGTACTGTGGCACGTCGCACCAGGAACGCATAAACCTTATTGGAATTCGTATTTTGCGAATTCCAAATTTTGATACAGTTGCTCTAAAATCGGGGTTAGACCCTTTTCCAACTCAATTTGACCCCCTGAATAAGAATATGAAGTCGAATTTTCAAAATAATGGACGAATTTTGAGATATATGGAAATTATGATTCCGGGCACTTTTGAGCTACATTTTCGGGCACTTTTTAGGGTTGTTACAATATCTCCCCATTGGAAACATTATTCCCCAAATGTCAAAGAGACATATATGAGAGATGTAAACATGACAAATTTCAGCCCATATCAGGATACAACAATGCGCTTAAACATCATTTCAAGAATCTTATCATAAATGTAAAATCATCATGAACCTTTTCAATGCAAACATGAATGGATGCAAATGACTTAGGGGCTGGAAAGTGAGACATGAAATCACAAAAAGGAGTTTGAGATGTTATCATAAGCTTAATAAAATAGGTACGGATAATGTTTTTACGTGTCCGCTCCGGCTCCCCGAAAGACACTCTAGACTTGACAATCCTTCCCATGGACCTTGATGAACACAACGTCCTCACAAATCAGCCCTTAGTCACATCCACTTCTCCACTGGACCTCCTCATAAGTCAACACATTCCCCACAACGTCCACAACCTCAAGATTCCTATAACACTTGAATCACCAAGACACCTCTTTAACCTAGAAGCATGAAGAACCGGACAACCCATAACCATAACACTAGGAATTTCCAATCTTTAAGCAACCTTACCAATCCTCCTCTACACTCTATAAGGACTCACAACCCTAAACTCATTTGTCAACCTTAATCACACATAGCCCACTTGGTACCATAAACCACCATCTCCCCCTTGGCAGACAACCTCCACTTTATCCAAAATCTCCAACTCTAATAAGGCAAAATCATGGCTTTGCTTAAACTAGACCCCTCCAACCAAAGAAGATCTGGAACCATCAAGAATACTACACCACCATGCACAACTTCCTCCAACCTAACCCCCCAATATAGCCAAACTATGGACCCCTCTAGTCACCTCTTTGCCACCATCATCAACACATGTTAGTCTACTTAGAGCACCGACTACAATATTAGCCTTACTGGAAAAATAATGCACACTCATATCATAACCCGTAAGGAGTTCTAACCACCTTCTTGTTATCCTCAACTCACTCCTACTATATTTAGCAACAACCTCTCATCTCTCAAGACTTGCATCACTACCCCCAAAAGGGTTCACAAGCTCTAAATAAATCAATTTTCTACCACTAGAGGCCGCCACAAACATGTCAAGGTAGGGTTTTAAGACCATATTCACGAAATTCACAAACCTAGCCGGTGCATAAGTCAACCAAACGACTACAACAATACTCAATATGCTCATTACTAATCTGAAAAGACACTTAGGGATATCACCTATCCTAATCATCACTTGGGGACAAAACCCAAACCAAAGATGGAGCATAGAAGTGACTAAATAAATCAACCATCCTTAACAATCATATCACAACCTTACGGGTCCTATACTCATTGGAAGCATGCTATGCAAGTAGCCAAACTACCTCAAGACCTCCAATCTAGTAAACTAAGTCCAACCAAAATCACAGGACAAGATCCTATGCAATAGGAACATGATCAACCTCTAAACCCTTCTAGCTATAATAGACTCACATAACCATATTATACTAGCAACAAATGGAACAATGAAAAGAAAGTAAGCCCCGAAACCATCAAAGCATGCACAACAACATCAAGAAAAGCCTTTAAAATGCCGGTGGCATTATCGGGCACCTTTTCCCCTCCTTGCTTTCTTTGAAGAGCATAGAATCGATTATGTCTTGGAGCATCCCTTGATCAGCATCACCACCTCTACCCTTTTTGCGCCTATGAGAATAATTTATTATCTTGTGACCCTCTTCTCCACAACCATTACAAGCATTTTCTTCAAGCACGGGCCATCGGGGCGCCTACCACACTTTGGGCACCTATCACAAAGTACCACACTAACACTACCTTTGGAGCTTTGGAACTTTCCTTCACCACGGGCCCTCTTTGCCTCCTTACCTCTCCTCTTCCTCAACTTTTCCTCCTCCATTTGCTTGGCATAGGTCATCAAGCAGGCCAAATCCATGTCACTAATCAACATAGTGGACCAACACTTCTCACTCCCATCACAAATTTAGTCATCCTAGACATTGGGTTCGGCCACCAATTGGGGAGCATACTTTGAAAGTTGATTGAACTTGAGGGAATACTCCCTCACACTCAAGGAACCTTGTTTCAAATTCATGAATTCTACCATCTTACCCTCCCTAAGCTCATGTGAGAAGAATCGATCAAGAAAAGCTTCCTTGAACTCCTGCCATAGAAAATCATATTGTCAACCCCCTTCTCTTCCTTCCATTGATTAAACCATATTTGTGCAATCCCCTTGAGTTGGTAAGCCACCAACTTCGCCTTTTCCTCTGACTGAACACCCATGATGGCCAACATCTTGTAGACCTCATCAATGAACTCTTGAGGGTCCTCATCTACCTTTGTCCTATAAAATACCGGCAGATTCATCCTCATAAAGTCTCTCACCCGCGATGTCGGAGTAGGAGCATGAGGGGCTTAGGCCCCTTGGTTGGCTAGGTTTGCCATAACTTGTGCAAGAAAGGTGAGAGCATCTCGGATTTCTTCATGAACAGGTCCCCCATCTCGAGGATCTTGAGGAGCTGGAGGAGCGGGCAGCTCCTCGAGGGTGCAGGCGCTTCTTCCCCTTATTTTAGGCATGATCTAGCATATCAAAGAACAATCGTTAGGGGGAAAACATACTTTAACTCTATAGCATGACTTAGAACATGAAGAAGGGAAACATTTCCTAAAATGTCTCATAGCATCTCACTCATAGTTGTGGTGTACAACACAACCATGAATAAAACTCTAATCGATGCGGTGTTTTGGACTCCGAGGATCTAACAACCTAGTGCTCTGATACCATCTTTGTCACGACCCAAGCCTAGGGCCTAGACGTGACCAGCAAATGGAGAACCCAAAGGAACCCCAAATAAGCCTCATAGCATATCATTACATATCCTTGGTCGCGGGAGCAATTAAAATGACAATAAGAGACAAACATAAACAATGGGAATTGGGGCTAAGGGAGCGACAGAGAAAGATAAATACTTAAACATCATAGATGAGTCAAGGTCAAGCATAATACACAACTTGTCCAACAACAACTCTAAACATAGACAGTTAGCGGGGGCCAAGACAAGCAATCGAGCTACGCTCATAGTCAAAGTAGCAATAAAGAAGAAAGTATCAATACGTAGCATAAGAAATATAGACCAACTTCCCTGGAATGGAAGACTCACCAACTAGATTGAGAGGCAATCGAACTAGCCACGTGGAGGAGGAGGATGGCCAAATAGAGCTCTGATTCCTACATGCTGTCGTTATGTAGGCATATAGTATGTGTTAGTACGTTTGAATGTACTAAGTATGTAGGATGCAATGCAACAAGAGATAGGCTACATAGTCAAAATGCATGATAATAATCAATAGATAGTATAGCAGCAATATAACATGTATGAAGAATTCTTGAAGTAAAACATGGTTATATAGAACATATTACATAGGTAAGAAGAGACCATCATCATAGACCAAGCTACCAGTACTCGAAATCCAAGGCTTAGCACGCCCTTGGTAGTGATCGAAGTACCAACCACCTCAACAAGGTTAATGGACTTAACACCCTCCATCAAAGTGGTTAAGGTACCAACCCCTCAACAAGGTTAAGGGACTTAACACCCTACATCAAAGTGGTCAAGGTACCAACCCCTCAATAAGATTAATGGACTTAACACCCTCCATTAAAGCGGTCGAGGTACCAATCGCTTACAAGGTTAATGGACTTAATAGCCTCTATTGAAGTTGTTAAGGTACTAACCCCACAACAAGGTTATGGTCAATATATAATACTATAGATGCTTATCATGATATTAAAACACATAAAACATACTTTCATCATCATAAAGTC
This sequence comes from Solanum medicagineum, assembly GCA_026153255.1. Taxonomy (NCBI): domain Eukaryota; kingdom Viridiplantae; phylum Streptophyta; class Magnoliopsida; order Solanales; family Solanaceae; genus Solanum; species Solanum medicagineum. The sequence goes on along the minus strand of JAPFFP010041738.1, from coordinate 387 downwards.
ATATATCTCATATGCCAAGCTTTAGGCCTTCAACAACTCAAGGATCATAAACCATTTATCAAACACTTGGCGGGTGTGTAGTGTTAGTGTAAAACCATGCAATTCAAGAGTGAAAATATACTAGTAAATCCAATGTAAAACCACCAATCAGTACTTGGTGAAACCCTTAAACAATATACATCAAAATCCTTATTCAAATCTCACAATAGACCTTAAATTCATAGCCCAAAACATATAAAACGGTCACAATTTCATAAACCCCAACATAGTGTGTACTAAATTTCATAATAATTAAGACCCATGAGTAAATCAACTTTAAATCATGAAATTTAGGTTAAAACGAAGCTTCGGTATCATGGGTAAAAGGAACCCATAAAAAAAACCCAT
>JAPFFP010041737.1:0-14869 GCA_026153255.1 Solanum medicagineum | reverse complement strand
CAATGCAACAGGTTGGTCAAGAAACATGCCTCCCATGATTGTGTCGGCGCAAGCTTGACTATTCTCATCAAGTGCCCTATAGAAAATCTCACCCAAGGCATCGTCAAAATTCTTGTCATCGGGGACCATCCTCAAGCATTTAGTAAATCTCTCCCATGCGGTACTAATAGAGTCGCCTAGCAATTCCTCAAAATTTTTTATTTGATCTTTGAGCTTTAGCTTGTTTGATCTTGGGAAATATCTTTCAAGAAACACTCTTTGAAGCTCTGCCCAACTTGTTATCGTACCCAGCGAAAGCTCAAATAACCACATAGCTGTATTCCCAGTCAGTGACAATGGAAATACCCGCAAACCAACTGCATCAGGAGAAAGATTTTGTGTGCCCATGAAACTCTTTATAACACCCTACATCTTACAATACTAATACTATCCAAATGAAATATGATATGGTTTGGTAAAATTAGAGCCCATTTTTAAAAGTGCTTGAATCTCAAATTAGAGGGTGATAAGTATATAAACACTGAAGAGGGTTGAGTATAAATAGGTTTTAAGTCAAATTGAGGAGATCATGACCTTAAACGAGGTGAAGAAGTGAGGTGCTTGTAGGACTTAGGAAGCTAGCAGGTGAGTCACCTACTTGATTAGCTTAAATTTTCTAGCTAAATGGAGATGAGGCTCGACTCGAATTTTTCCAAGTCCGATAATGAATAAAGTCCGTGTTAAGGGTGTAACTTTAGCCATTGTTTTACTATCATAAATGGATAATACTTACAGCCCAAGAGGAATAATAAAAGGGCCCATGTACATCACGATCCACTTTACTAATTGGGCCCAAACTAAGTGAAGAGGAATTAAGAAAATGAGCAGCCAAGGCCCATCAATTTTGAGACCCATTTAGGACAGAGTGTGAGGACCAAGCTGCTTTCTCACCATCTTAGTAATATGGGGTAATATGTGGTCAAAAACTCAAGAGAAAGTCGGCTGAGAGAGCCTTTAAAAAGAGCTCAAAAATAGCCCCTTAAATCATTTCACTTTGGAACAAATTTTCAGCTTCCTAAAGACTATTCTTTTTCTCTTCACTTTACTTCACAAAGCAGCAAATACAACCCTCTAGGGTTCTTGAAGGAAACATTTATCTTGAAGGCTAAAGTAAGTGGAAATATACATGTATTTTTTATACTCATCCCATTATAAACAACGAATATATACTAGTTATGCTTGTGCTGGAAATTTGGACTGTATGTGTCGTAAGGATTGTTGTGAACTGTTCTTCTTATTCAAGAGGAATTTCTCTTCTTGGTTGGCTGAATTATGAAGTAAGACTCATGTTTTTAACAAGGTATAGTTTTTTAGTGATGTAACTAAGCTGCTGCACCACTTTTACAGTACAAAAGTGAGTTCTTATAGGATATCGCAATTGTGTTCCTAGTATGAACTTGTGGGCTGATGGATGGAAGATTATTGCCTTGCGTCCTTCACAACTACTTTGGTACTTTTCTAAGACCATTTTAAGGTTGTTTATATGTATAGATGTGCTGAGGATATTTTGGGAAAAGTTGAAACAGTTTTGGGATTGTCAACGTCGAAATGTAGTGAAGGGATGTAACGTTATGCCGCTTATTTGTATGTTGTGTAGAATTGTTATGTATTGTGCTTTGTGGGCTATTGTAAGACTGTTATGGCACTAAAATAGGTTGAAAATCATATGTATATGAGCATATGTATTAGAAAATATGATTAGAGGCGGAAAGGTTGAAAGAATATGCTCGGGTTTACAATTATACGCTTGCTGCATGTATGATATTTTTTTATGAGATTGGGCTGCCAATATGTATTTATTGGCTACTAATGCTAGTTTATCACTTAACATGTTATAGATAAATATTTGGAGGAAGGGAAGGTTATCTCGAGGTAATAGCGAGATCGTACAGAGTGGTATGTAAGGCTACTTGATTTCGTACTATTTGGCATGAAACATAGATCCCTCCTTGGCACATAAAGGCACTTACCGACTCCAAAACAACTATCAACCATGTCTCAACTCTGTCACTCATTCATATGGGCCCATACATAGTCACTTTCAAATCTCCATACATACTTGGATACCAAGATACACGAGTTCGTTCTACTAAATAAAGTTCATGTGTTGTTCGACCTCCTATGCATCTCATTATTTGTGTAACTTACTCCTTTCATTATGGTGTTGTATTTTGTGATTATTTACATGTCATATCTTGTACCTACAGTCCTACAGCTCCAATATTACGACCACCAAAGAATCATCTCAAAGGTAATTGAAAGATAAAGTAAAGTATATTGCTTGTTGATTGGTGGTAACCCGAGGGGTGGAAGAATCACCTAGCCACGGTCGATCCTATCATGGGGGGTAGCCCGAGGGGTTAAAGGAAAAGCCTATCCAGGGCCGATCCTGATATATATTTACCACTGTTCAGCTGCTCATTTGTATTACTTGTTGTGCACAGATTATACAGTAAAGGTAAAGTAATAAAAAGCACATAAAGTACATGATCCCATAGTATAACTAAAGTGGTCTCTTATTCTACACCAGTGTGTAGTTTCATTTGAGTTGTTACTTCATATACAGTATTTCTTGCCTTACATATTCAGTACATTATCTCATACTGACATCTCTTATAGGGGACCTGCATTTCATGCTGCAGGTACAGGTGTTAGTAGATCTCCCTAGTAGGAGTGCAGGACATCCAGCTGTTGTTACCAAGTTCCAGGTTGCTTCGGAGCTTTACGTGTCTAGAGCTTGTATTTTTTTGTATGGTATAGTTAGTCAAGGCGGGCATTGTCCCGACCCTTATCAGATGTTTTTTCTTATCTAGAGGTTTTGTAGACTATGTAAATTAAAGTGTGGTCATGTCTCGTACTCTAGATACCGTGGCCCCAACGGGCTAGCCATATGTTTTTCCTTTTGGCTTGTTATTACTGTTTACTTTCTTAAAGGTATGTTGAATGTAGAAATCCCTTATAATTTATATAGAAAGCACATAGATATAGGTTAGTTCTCCAAGGCCTTATTGGCAACGGGTGCCGATTCGCCTTAATGGGATTTTGGGCGTGACAGAAGTGGTATCAGAGCGGGTCATCCTAGGGAGTCTACAAAGTCATGCCTATGTAGAGCCTTGTTTATTAATGTGTTGTGCACCACATTTATAAGCCGGAGGCTATGTGGCATTTAGGATTTATTACTTTCTTTTCATTCTTTAGATCGTGCCATAGAGGTAAGTGTAATAGGTGCATTATGTCTAACTTCTAAATTGTTTTGTACAGCAAGTATGCCAGAAACCAGACAAAACAAATGTAAAGGGAAGGGAGTAGAAGTGGTAGTTGGTATACCCAGTCAGGTGAGACAACAAAATGAGGTTCAAGAGGAGTCTCTGTCACAGACATCTCCAACTCCTCCAGCTCCTGATGAACCCGAAAGTAGTGAAATTCCCCCAGAACCACCTATTGATACTACCATGCAGGATATGAGAAATGCAGTCCAACTATTGACTTGTATAGTTGCTGGCCGAGGTCAAAGAAAAGAAGGTCCAGTTATAGGTGTAGGTGGTGCGAAAAGGGCAGTTGGCACGAGGATACGTGATTTTTTTAATTAGGACCCTTCATCCTTCACTGGGTCAGATCCTAATGAAGATCCCCAAGACTTTATTGATTAGAGTTAGAGCACTTTAGATGTTATGCATGTGAGTGGTAAAGAAGCTATCGAGTTAGCGACATATGGGTTGAAGGGTGTGGCTATATTGTGGTATGAAGGTTGGAAGCAATCTAAGCATATAACCTCCAACTACCTAGATTTCAAAGAGGCATTTGTTGACCATCACTTGCCATTAGAGATTTGAGAGGCATGTGCATATCAGTTCTTGAATCTCTACCAAGGGAATATGAGCGTGAGGGAGTATAGCCTTCAATTTAATTCCTTGGCCAGGTATGCTCCTAATGTAGTTGCTACTATGGCGTATAGAGTTCATCGATATGTGGATAGATTGGATATATATCTGTTAAGAGACTGTACCATTGCTTCCATGAACAACGACATGGATATAGCGAGAATGCAAACTTTTGCACAGAAATTGGAGGATCGGAGACAAAGGAGAAGGACACAAGAGTTGGAAAGGGGGCATGCCAAAAGGGCTAGATCTATGCAGCAATTTACACCACCCTAAGGTGAGCTTAGGCTTCGGTTTCCTAATAGACCGCCTAGGCCATCATCCTCTTACTCTGCAGCTAGTACTCCACCGCAACTTCAGGGGTTTAGGAGAAATCAGTTTGGTCCAAGAAGTAAAGGGCAAGGCGCCCGGACAATGGGATATTCAGCAGGCCAGCAAATGACCCCTACATAGCCTTGTAAACAGTGTGGAAGAAGTCATTTAGGTATATGTCGTGTTGGGACAGACGCTTGTTATTGGTGTGGTGCGCCAGGGCATATGATGAGAGATTGCCCGAGGAGACGTATGGCTAGTATAGGACAATCTACTAGATCAGTTGTTGCATTATCATCGTCAGTTCCTCCATTAGGTAGGGGTCAGCAAGCACCTATGGGTTGAGGTAGAGGTGTTAGAGGGGCAGCTAGCTCTGGCGGAGTCCAGAATCGCACTTAGGCTCTGGGAAGTCAAAATTTTGAAGCTTCACCCGATGTGGTCACAGGTACATTGTCCATCTTTTAACATAATTTATATGCATTAATTGACCTTGGTTCTACACTATCATATGTTACCCCACTAGTTGCTGGGAAGCTTAAGAGAACACCCAAATTGTTAAACAAACCATTTGAAGTATCTACACCAACCAGTGAATCTATTATGGCTAAAAGGGTTTATTATGACTGTGTAGTAACTGTTTGTGACCGTGACACATTGGTTGACCTTATTGAGTTAGAAATGGTGGAATTTGATGTTAAAATGGGTATCAATTAGTTAGCTGCTTGCTATGCCACAGTGGATTGCCGAACTAAGAAAGTGTACTTCCACTTTCTAAATGAGGCAGTTCTTGAATGGGAAAGCAATATTGGGGCAACAAAGAGTAAGTTTATCTCTTATTTTAATGCCAGAAATATGATATCTAAGGGGTATATATGTCATTTAGTTAGAGTGAGGGATATGGAGGCAGAATCACCAACTCTTCAATCCGTTCCAGTAGTGAATGAATTCGTTGATGTATTCCCTGAAGAACTTCCAGGCTTACCTCCAGAATGAGAAATATATATTGGTATTGACTTACTTCTAGGCACTCAACCTATTTCCATCCCTCCATATAGAAAGGCCCCGAAAGAATTGCGTGAATTAAAAGAGCAGTTAAAAGACTTATTGGAGAAGGGTTTTATAAGACCTAGTGTGTCCCCTTAAGGTGCACCAGTGTTATTTGTATGAAAAAAGGATGGCACCTTGAGAATGTGTATCAACTACGACAGTTGAATTGGGTGACAATTAAGAATAAATACCCCCTCCCCAGGATTGATGATCTATTTGATCAGTTACAGGGGGTCAAATGTTTTTCAAAAATTGATTTGAGATCCGGGTATCACCAAGTGAGGGTGAAGGAGAAAGATATACCCAAGACTACTTTCAGAATACGCTATGGTCACTTTGAATTTCTTGTTATGTCATTTGGGCTAATGAATGCACTAGCAGTTTTTATGGATCTGATGAATAGGGTATTCAATCCATTTTTTAATGTATTTGTGATAGTATTTATAGATGACATTTTGGTATATTCAAGATCAAAAGAGGACCATGCAAATCACTTACGACAAGTGCTACAAGTTCTTCGTGATCTATAGTTCTATGCCAAGTTTTCTAAATGTGAATTTTGGCTAAAATCAGTGGCATTCTTGGATCATATTGTGTCTGATGAGTGAATAACGGTTGATTCACAAAAGATAGAGGCTGTGAAGGATTGGCCAAGGCCAATGATACCCACGGAAGTTCAGAGCTTCCTAGCTTGGCAAGTTATTACAGAAGGTTTGTTGAAGGTTTTTCTTCTATTTTTGCACCTTTAACAAAGTTGACACATAAAGCAACCAAGTTCTAATGGAATGATGCCTGTGAAAGGAGCTTCCAGGAGCTGAAAAATAAGCCAACTTCCACACCTGTGCTAGTACTTCCAGAAGGCACCGAGGGGTATGCAGTGTATTGCTATGCTTCAGGAGTTGGCTTAGGGTATATACTGACACAGCATAGTAGGGTAATTGCTTATGCCTCTAGACAACTACTACCACATAAGAAAAACTATCCAACACATGATCTTGAGCTAGCAGCAGTTATATTTGCTCTGAAAATATGGCGTCACTATTTGTATGGGGTTCACGTTGACATATATACTGACCATATGAGTTTGCAATACATCTTTAAGAAGAAAGACCTAAATTTAAGACAGCGGAGATGGCTAGAGCTGATAAAGGATAACAACATTGATATACTATATGTGGTAGCCGATGCTCTGAGCCGTAAGGCAATCATGAATACTTGTGATCAAGCTGTGGTAAGTCAAGGAGTGGCTAAAGATCTACGTCAGCTAGCCGATTTGGGAGTTTTCCTTCTTGAAACTCCAAAGGAAGGGGTTATTGTACATAATGAAGCAGTGTCTTCATTAGTAATGGAGGTAAAAGAAAAACAGTTTGAGGATCCTTTTCTATGACAGCTTAAGGAAAAGGTGAGTCAGGGTATGATAAAGGGCTTTGACCTTACACAAAATGGAGTACTTCACTACCAAAATAGATTATGTGTGCCTGATATTAATAGATTAAGAAAGAGGATAATGGAAGAAGCCCATCATTCCCGATATTCCGTCCATCTAGGATCAACTAAGATGTATCATGACCTGAAGGGAATGTTTTGGTGGGGAGGCATAAAGAAGGACCTTGCAAAACTTGTGGATCAATGTCCAAATTGCCAACAACTGAAAGTAGAACACCAAAAGCCAGGAGGTTATATGCAGTGTATAGAGCTTCCAACATATAAGTGGGATATGATCGATATGGATTTTGTTACCGGGTTGCCTCGCTCATTTCAGAAGTTTGACTCCATATGGGTAATAGTTGACAGACTCAAAAAGTCAGCACACTTCTTGCTAGTCATGAGTGATTATATGGCTAAGCAGTATGCCAAGCTATACCTCAAAGAGATAGTCAGGCAACATGGAGTCCCAATCTCCATTATATCTGACCGAGGAGCTCAATTCACTGCAAAGTTTTGGAAGTCCTTCCAAAGGAGTTAAGGGACACAAGTGAATTTGAGTACAACATTCCACCCTCAAACAGACGGTCAAGCAGAACAAACCATTTAGACACTTGAAGATATATTGCGAGCTTGTGCATTGGATTTTAAAAGATAGTTGGGTGGACCATTTGCCAGTTATTAAATTTGCCTATAATAATAGCTACCACTCGAGTATCAAGATGGCACCTTATGAAGCTTTGTATGGAAGGAAATGTAGGTCGCCGATTGGATGGTTTGAAGTGGGTGAAATCATCTTACTTGAGTTAGATCTAGTACAACAAGCCATGGAAAAAGTTAAGGTAATATAGTAGCAACTTAGAATCAGCCCAAAGTCATCACAAATCATATGCAGATGCTAGAAGGAGAGGACTGGAATTCTCAGTAGGAGATTGGGTATTTTAAAGGTGTCTCTAATGAATGGGGTTATGAGATTTGGTAAGAAAGAAAAACTGAGCCCACATTACATAGGGCCATATAAAATTATTAAGAGGTTCGGGAAGGTTGCATATGAACTAGAGCTATCCCAAGAACTTTCAATGGTTCATACAGTTTTTCATGTCTCAATGCTTCGAAAATGCATAGGTGACCCATCTCGTGTCACTCCTATTGAAGACGTGTAGGTTTCATAAGATATCATATATGAAGAGGTACCTATTGCTATTCTATATCATCAAGTTAAAAAACTAAGAAATAAAGAAATAGCTTCAATTAAAGTACTTTGGAGAAACCAGCAAGCAGAAGAAATAACATGGGAAGCCGAGGACGCGATGAAATCAAAATACCCTTACTTATTTGAAGCTAAAGAGGGAGTCCAACATGCAGAATTGGGACACTAATAGGTACGTGTGATTGAATACTTAGCGTGTTGTCAAAAGTTTGTGTAAGGTTTAAACTTGGTTAAGCTATCCAATTGTGCGAACATTCGAGGATGAATGTTCCTAAGGGGGAGGATGTCACACCCCACATCTTACAATACTTGTACTATGCAAATAAAACATGATATGGTTTGGTCAAATTAGTGTCCATTTTTAAAAGTGCATGAATCTAAAATTAGAGGGCAATAAGTATGTCTAACGCTGAAGAGGGTTGAGTGTAAATAAGTTTTAAGTCAAATTGAGGAGATTATGACCTTTAACAAGGTGAAGAAATGAGGTTCTTATAGGACTTAGGAAGCTAGCAGGTGAGTCACCTACTTGTTTAGCTTAAATTTGCTAGCTAAACGAAGACGAGGCTCGACGTTGAATTTGTCCAAGTCTGATAATGAATAAAGTCCATGTTAAGGATGTAACTTTAGCCCATGTTTTACTATCATAAATGGAAAATACGTACAGCCCAAGATGAATAATAAATGGTCCCAAGCACATCACAACCCACTTGACTAATTGGGCCCGAACTAAGTGTAGAGGAATTAAGAAAATGGGCAGCCAAGGCCCATCAACTTTGAGACCCATTTAAGCCCAAGTGTGAGGACCAAGCTGCTGCCTCACCAGCTTAGTAATTTGTGGTAATATGTGGTCAAAAAAGCAAGAGAAAGTTGTCCAAGAGAGCCTTTAAAAAGAGCTCAAAAACAGCCCCTTAAATCATTTCACTTTGGAACAAATGTTCAGCTTCCTAAAGACTCTTCTTTTTCTCTTTACTTCACTTCACAAAGCAGCAAATACAACCCTCTAGGGTTCTGGAAGTAAACCTTAATCTTGAAGGTTAAGGTAAGTGGAAATATCCATGTTTTTTTTAATACTTATCCCATGACAAACAAGGAATATATGCTAGTTATGCTTGTGCTGGAAATTTGGACTGCATGTGTCCTAAGGATTGTTGTGAACTTCTGTTGTTATTTCAGAGGATTTTCTCTTCTTGGTTGGCTGAATTATGAAGTAAGACTCATGTTTTTAACAAACTATAGTTTGTTAGTTATGTAACTAAGTTGTTGCACCACCTTTACAGTCCGCAAAAGTGAGTTCTTATAGGATATCACAATTGTGTTGTTAGTACGAACTTGTGGGTTAATGTCACCAGTATGTTGAAAATCTTTGATTTTTATTTGCATGCATAGATTGATCTGGGTGCCACTCCTTCTTTTGTTACACCTATTGACCCTGGGTTGTTGCGTGAGTCATATGAGATATGTACTCCTACCGGTGCATCTATTGTTGCTAGGAAGATCTATAGAAATTGTCCCATTTGCATCTTGCATAAAATATTGCCTTGTGGTCTCGTTGAGTTAGATATGGTTGATTTTTATGTCATTCTTCGGATGGATAGGTTGCATGCATACTATGCCTCTATTGATTGTAGAACACGTAGGGTCAAGTTTAAATTCCCAAATGAACCCATCCATGAGTGGGATAGTCATGATTTGGTGCTCAAGGGTAGGTTCATCTCTTGTATTAAAGCCCGTAAGTTGATCTCTAAGGGGTGTCTTTACCATCTTGTGAGGGTTATGGATGTGGAGTCCAAAGTCCTTCCCATAGAATCGGTTTCGATTGTAAATAAGTTCCTTGATGTCTTTCTAAATGACCTTCCCGGTGTTCCTCCCGAAAGGGAAATAGATTTTGGTATATATCTCCTTTCGCAATACTCAACCCATTTCTATTCTCCCTTATGTGTGGCCCTGACGGAGTTGAAGGAGGTGAAGTAACAATTGAGGGCTTGTTGGAGAAGGGATTTATTAGGCCTAGCCAATCACCTATACCTTAAGAATGGTGCATTTAATACCAATAACCCAATAGGGTCACCATTAAATGGTGATGTGCTGTCAAAATACAACACATTTGATGGATAAAACAAGGGATTTTGTGAGTTATTGATGCGACTTTTAATGGTTTTTATATGTATTTGTGTTGTTACGCACAAAAGGTAGGTTAGCATGATTTTGGAAGAAAATTGCAGATTTTTGCTGAAGTACAGGACATACGGGTTCACCTATGAGTCATAGCACAAGCTACAAATTGTAGGGTGATCAAGTAGCATGAGATAGAGTGCAAAAATCAGAAAATCTGCTAAGTGGAGGTCAGATCTGCAAGGCCATCCTACGAGTCATAGGTCTCACAATAACTCGTATAGGTGGAGTCATAGCAAGGAACAGATAGCCAAGAGTTTGGACCAAAAATTGAAGGCCTAGACTATGAGAGGAGCATACGACTCGTAGCCCAAGCAACGACTTGTACCAGAGGGTTGTACCAGATGAATCAAAAATGCCAAGTACTAGATACGAGACCTCGATTATGACTTGTAGGTCAACCTACGAGTCATACCTACGAGGCGTACCAGCTGCCAACTATCTTTTCTGTGTAATTTTTAGGGTTAATTTTGTAGCTACTACAAATACTTAAAGTTAGGGTTTATTTTGAAGGATCCCAAATTTTGAACATTGAATATTGCCTTTGAATAATCTCTCTAGAATATTTTAGGGTTTTAACAAAGATTTTCATTCTCTTGGAAAACCCACTTTTGGGGAGTGCAAATCCTACATTTTATTCACTCTCAATATTTCAAGTTTGTGGTTTGCAACTTGTGGTGCATCTATTTTCATTGCCTTGGGTAAAATTTTCAACTGTCTTGTATTTGCATCTTTCTTGGTTTTGCCTTAGCCATGAGTAGCTAAGCACCCACAACTTTGGGTTTTGGGAACCATGGGTAGTTGATTTTAGATGACATAGATTTATTGCATTTTCATGATTGGGGTTTTGCATGTATTGTCTATTTCCCTATATTATGATTATTGTTTGGTGGTGGCCAACACCATACCCTACCTACTATTACAATCCCGAGCAAGGTAGTGATGAATAGGAAAGGGGAGTAGATGACAGGATTCGATTGATATGTTCTTGTCTAATCCCTAAATCTGACAATGGGGAGGTTGACTGGGACAATAGGTAATGGTTAGTTAGCACATCATGGTTGCCGACCAAGCTCCATGGTGAAATTCGATCTTCACCTTCACAAGAGGGTTGGAAGAACTTAAGTTATCATCCTACATGCAAATTTTCAATTGTAGTTATGTTGTCTATGGTAATCGAGTCATCAAACCATGAGGAACACAATTCCCAAGTTGTCCCTAAATTTAGTGTTTTCTCGCGTAATAGTATAGTATTAATTTTTCTTTTGTTCTTTAATCACAAAAACCCCACATTTAGTGACACTAGTTATAGATACTTAAAATGATTGATAGTGAATTCTTGTAGACAAGTCCCGTATTTCCTGTGGATTTGACCCTAACCTTCGGTTAGGTTAATTGCTGAGAGCGACCGCTTTCTTATTGGAGCATGAACATCATAAAAAATTATGGCAGCGTTGTCGGGGAATACGACTAGGTTTTGACTTGATTTCACTATTAGTTAATTCAAGTGCTAATTTCTGAACTCTCTTGTATTTTACTTGTATATTTGTTTTTTCTTGTTTGATTCTACTTGTTGTGTGTACTAGGTTGTATGCCCAACACAAGGAGCCAAGGTAATCTCTTATCTTTGATCAATTTGGAGATCTATCAACTTTTTAGAAGAATGGCTCATGTGAATGATGATATCCAAGTTGAGCAAGAAACAAATATGAATGATGATATGGGAAGAGAAGAAAATCCACCCCCGAGGGATGACATGCCACAACTTAGGGATTTCAACGAGAATGCTTATGGTTGGAACCAATATGGTTTGAACCCTATGGCGATGGATGTTATTGGTGCTATAACGTTGCCTCCATTACCGACAAACAATAAGTTCTCATTGTCAAGAGGATTACTTCAAATGTCTAAAACCGTGGATTGTTCACAAGGGTACCTTTAGAGGATCCCCATCGTTATCTCCATAATGTTGTTTTTGTCTACAAGAGTGTCATGGGGACACAAAATCTTTCTCTCGATGCCATTGGTTTTCGGGTGTTTCCCTTGTAACTAACGGGCAATGCAGCTGTGTGGTATTTGAGCTTCCTCTGGGTACAATAACCAGTTGGCAGAGCTTTAGAGAGCTTTTCTAGAATGATTTTTTTCAAGGTCAAAGAAGCTAAAGCTGAAAGATCGAATAAACAATTTTGAGCAACTATTGGGGACTTTATTAGTACCATATGGGAGAGATTCACCAAAGTCCTGAGGATGGTTCCCAATCATAAGACTGTTGATGATGCCTTGGTTGAGATTTTCTATCGGGTGCTTGATGATAATAGTCAAGCTTACACCGATACAATCATGGGAGGCATGTTTCTTGACCAACCTTTTGCATTGATTGCCGCAAGGATGGAGCAAGTGGTTAAAACCAACAGAGAATGGGGTCGAAGACTTCTTGCGTGGTCAACACCAACAATGAGCAAGCAAGGGTTAATGAAGAGATCATGGAGTAACTTGCTCAACTTTGAACGATCATGGACTTGGTCATGAAGCAAAACCAAGCAAGTGTCCAAGAAGTCACCCACTAACCTCCTAAGGTTCCTATATATGAAGATCAATTCTTTGATGAAGAAGCTTGCTTCGTGAGAAACCAAGTGGCAGGTTTCCGAAATAACCCCCAAGGGTCCAACTCGGACTATTGGAAGCAAGGTTTCAGAATCAAGGTCGGAACTACAACCATGATGGTGCATATAGACACAACCGAGGTGGTTACTATGAAAGAGAGAGTGTGTCGGATGCCGAACGGGGTAGAAGAGATAGTTATAGGAATGGTCCTTATGTGCCACCCCACACTTGTGATGCCTTGCCAAGCACTTCAATGCTAGAAGAGATGTTTGACAAGTTGTTGAAGAGAGATGATCACCAAGATGACACCTTGAAGGGAATGAAAGCGGATATTTCAAGTATTAACCAAAAAATAGAGTCTCACTCTGTGGCGATTAAGAAATTAGAACAATAATTTGGGCAAGTTTCTTTGCAATTGAACCAACACCAAAAGGGAACTTTACTAATTAACATGATAAAAAATCCTAATAATTAAGGCCATTGTATGACGGTCATGACTCGGAGTGGAAAAAGCTCGATAGATCCCTCTTTGCCGGTGATTGAGGATGAAGCTCATGAGAAGGGTACTGGTGGTGAAGTTGTGGTTGAGGGAGAAGGTTCAGAGATTGTTGGGATGCAAAGAGAAGTAGTGAGGGAGCACGAAAAAATTAAGTCAATCCAAAAGCCTCCTCCTCCTTTCCCTCAAAGGCTTAAGGAAAAAGAAGAGGGCGGCAAATTCAAACAATTCCTCTCGATGTTGAAACAACTATTCATCAACATTCCCCTTCTAGAACCCTTAGAGAATATGCCTGGGTATGCCAAATATACGAAGGACTTGGTGATAAAGAAACGTACTTTAAGTCAAGAGGTCTCATAGGAGCTCCAACAATGTAGTGCGATCATGACCAAATACAAAAATGTGAGGACCCCGGTGCATTCACTATCCCTTGCACCATTGGTGATGTTTAATTCGCAAGAGCATTGTGTGACTTAGGAGCGAGTATCAATCTAATGCCTCTTACCGTATTAAAAAAGCTTTTTCATGGCACCCCTACTCCAACAAGAAAGTGATTTCTCATGGCGGATCAAACCATCAAAAAGCCGGAGGTAATACTTATTGATATGCTTGTTAAGACCGATAAATTTATCTTTCTCGCGTACTTTGTGATTCTTGATTGTGAGGTTGATTTCAAGGTGTCCATTATTTTGGGAAGTCCATTTCTAGCCACCAGAAGAGCCTTGGTGGATATGGATTCTGGTCAGCTTCGATTTAGGGTCAATGATACAGAGGTCGTGTTCGATATCCGCCTATTACTGAAACAGCGGGATAAGTTGAAGCGTGAGGTTTGGGCTCTTGATGATTGTTGATAATGGATGATGACTAAGTCGAGCCATGATTTTACTTTTCTTAGGAAGCAACCCAAGCATATGTGGTAATTTTTAGTTTGTTTCATGTTTGTTTGGTTTTTGAAATTTTTAGGTGGTAACATGTTGTTTGTTTTTAATTTAAAAGACATTGATTCAGTTGTGATGTTTTGAAGATTGCTGTGTTTTTGAGACTTGGTATGCAGGTGGAAATAAAGAATTGAAGATGTGAGAAAATGACACTTGGAGCAGCCTCTACGAGAAGCCCTGCGAGTCATAGTCACCAATATGACTTGTAGTCATGCCTCGTAGAGGAAACAGTGATTTTTAAAAGTTGGTACACACACTATGAGCCAACTTTATGATTCGTAGGGTCCCCTACGAGTTGTAAGTGGGGTTCGTAGTACCCGGGTATGAATTCCAATTTTTCTGAGTATTCGATCTGCTAGTACCGGGACCTAAGAGTCATAGGACACCCTACGACTCATAGTTGGGGTCTTGAAGGCCCAATCTGCAAATTTTTAATGTTGACCCAGTTTAGTATAGAAGGGGTAAAAATTTTGACCCCAAAATTTATTTCCCCTAAGGCTATTGCCTCACGTCCTTCATGACTACTTTGGTACTTGTCTAAGACTATTTTAAGGTTGTTTATATGTATATATGTGTTGAGGACAGTTTGGGAAAAGTTGAAACATGTTCGGGATTGTCGACGTCAAAATGTAGCGAAGGGATGTAACATTATGCCGCCTATTTGTATGTTGTGTAGAATTGTTATGTATTGTGCTTTGTGGGATGTTGTAAGAGTTTTATAGCACTAAAAAAAGATATACATGAT
>JAPFFP010041735.1:0-14871 GCA_026153255.1 Solanum medicagineum | reverse complement strand
AAATTGGGCTATACTCATTTACCACTCAATTTTGCATCCTGATCACGAATATGAAGCTGAATTTGCGATATCATGCAGGGACATGATATGTATTACGCTATGAGCTTTGACTCTCTCTTGAATCTTGTTGTTATGATATGAATGATGTCCCTTAGCCCCATTTATAGCTATTTCAACTTCTATGTTGCTATTTTATTGCTTCCGCGACCAAGTATGTGTAATGATGTGCTAAGAGGCTTGCTTGGGGTCCCTTCGGATTTTTTTTACGCCGTGTCACGTCTTGGCCCTAGGCTTGGGTCATGATAAACTTAGTATCAGAGCACTAGGTTGTTAGATCCTCGGAGTCCAACACACTGCGTCGATTAGAGTCCTATTCATGGTTGTGAAGCACACCACGACTATGAATGGGAGGCTATGAGGCATTTTAGGAAATGTTTCACTTCTTAATGATCTATGTCATGCAATACAGTTAGGTTCCTTAGGGTTTATTACTGATCCCTAACCGTTACATATCAGGATTTATCTCAAGCTACTCAGGACGGTGATGTAATTAATGCGGAGATTCGCAATGCTCTATGGGAAGTGGCCAAAGCGGCGGCAAAATGGGCAAGTCACGTCGAACAATAAGTGAATGCTCCCGAGACTCCAAATGGTTAGAGGAGAGGTAGTGAGGCCAAGAGGGCCCGTATTGAAGGAAAACTTCCAAAATTTCAAAGGTAGAGATGGTGTGATGTCTTATACTACGTGCCCAAAATATGGTAGGTGCCATAATGGCCCATGCTTGAGAGGTCCGAAGCTTGTTATGTTTATGGAGATTAGGGTCATAAGGTAAGGGAATGCCCTCGTAAACGCAATAAGAGTAAAGGAGGCGACGATGGGGTGATTCATCCTAGATGCCCAAAAAGGTGGGAGGAAATATAGTGGTACATGTTGGAAGAACATGGGTGCATGCTTCGGGTATGGTGAGACGGGCCACAAAATTCTAGATCACCCTTATGCTCAAGATAAGGGTAAAGGTGGTGATGTTGATCAAGAGGCTCAAGAAGGGATGAGGTGCCCGATGTTGCTACCAATATGTTGAAATTTCCTTTGGCTTTGATGTGTTTGCATTGATGGGCCCGGGTGCCACTATTCCATTCATTATTCGTTTGGCTGCTAGTGGGTTTCATATGTGTTCCAAACTCTCTTTGGTGTCTATCTCATTAGTGGGCCTATAGTTGTTTGAAAGTCCATAGGTATTGTTCCATGTTTATATTGCATTAGGTCATGCCTTGTGACTTATTAGGTTTAGTGTGGTTGATTTTGATGCTATGGTTGGGATGGATTAGTTGTGTTGGCGTTGTGTCCCTATTGAATGTAGGGCCCGTAGAGTTAAATTCTGACTCCCTATTAAATCCATCTTTAAGTGGGGGCTTGTGAAGTGGTTGCAAAGAGGTAGGTCCATTTCTTATATTATGGTATAACTGATCTCTAAGGGGTTGCATTCTTCATCTTGTGGGGGTTAGGGATGTTGAACCTAAGTTATTTCCATTTGAATTATTTTGGGTGGTAGATGAACTCTTGAATGTCCTTTCCGATATTGTGGATTTGGGGTAGTATCTTTTGGTTTGGCTAGTGCAAGGATTATGTCTACAAGTCTCATGAATATTAGACCCTACCTTATTATGTTTATGATTGCTTGGGTGATGATAGTTTGGCTTGCCTCCGGAAGTAAGCGAGTACATGTGAGTCATTTGAGGGTAATACTACAAGGTTTAGGGGAGGAAGTTGTATGCTTAGTAGGAGGAATGTGAGTTTGGTTGCAAGAGGTTGCCTTCCTAGGTTTTGTGATATCGGGTGATGGTATTAGGGTGGACCCTAGTAAAATAAAGGTGATTAGAGATCAGCATAGACCTTTGAATCCATTGCATAGTAGGAGCTTCTTGGGCTTAGTGGGCCATTACCAGAGGTTGTGAGTAGGTTTCTTTCTATTGTTTCTCATATCATTTGGTTGACCCTGAGTAAGGCTCGTTTGAGTGGGCTGATGAGTGTGAATAGAGTTTCTAAAACCATGAAGGTTAAGCTTGTGCCCGCTTCTATCTTAGCTCTACCGGGAGGATTGAAAAGGGGTTTTTAGGTATTTTGATGCTTCGAGGAATTGGTTTGGGTTGGAGGCCTTGGAGTGGCTTGGCTACTTGCATATCATGCTTCTAATGAGTGTAAGGCTCGTAAGGTTGTAATATGACGGTTAAAGATGGACGATCCATTTGGTCAACTATGATGGGCTTGAAGCTTCTCTAAGATTGATTTTGGTGTGGGATGTGTCTCCAAGTGAGGATGAGGGTAGGTGATATCCCTAAGTGTCTTTTCGGACTAGGAATGAGCATTTGAGTAGTGGTAGAGTTGTTTGGTTGACTTATGCACCAGCTATGTTTATGGGTTTCATGAATAACGTCTTAAAACCCTACCTTGGCATGTTTGTGGTGACCTCTAGTGGTGGAGCATTGAATTATGTAGAGCTTGTGAACCATTTGGGGTAGTATTACAAGTCTTAGGGGATGAGATATTGTTTGCTAAATATGATAGGTGTGATTCGAGGGTAACAAGAAGGTGGTTAGGACTCCTTGAGGACTATGATATGAGAGTGCATTGTTTTCCCAAATAAGGCTAAGGTTGTTATCGATGCTCTAACTAAGGTACCTATGGGTAGCCTAGCATTTGTTGATGGTGGTGATAAGGAGGTGGCTAGGGAGTTGATCGGTTGGCTAGATTGGGAGTTAGGTTGGAAGGGGCCGATAATGGTGGTGTTGTTGTTGTTGATGGTTCTAAGTCTTCAATAGTTGATGCAGTAAAAAGCAAAGCAAGATCTTGATTCCTCCTTGTTAGAGTTGAAGGCCTTGGTGAAAGAGGGCAAGGTAGAGGATTTCCCAAGGGGGAGATGGTGCCCTTAGGTACCAAGGTAGTTTGTGTGTGCCTTATGTTGATAGCTTGAGAGAAAGGATCCTCAATGAGGCCCATAATTCTTCTTATCCTATTCACCCGGTTCTACCAAATGTATAGAGACTTGTGGGATGTCTATTGGTGAGGAGGCATGAAGAAAGACATTGCAAAATTTGTGTCCAGTTGCCATAGTTGCCAACAAGTTAAAGCCGAATATCAAAGGCCGAGTGCCCTAACCCAAGATATAGAGGTTCCTACTTGGAAGTGGGAAGAGGTTAATATGGACTTTGTGGTTGGGTTGCCCAATACTAGGAAGGGTTTTGTTCCATTTGGGTTGTGGTTGATAGGATGACGAAATTGGCTCACTTTCTACCTGTTAAGGACACATATAGGGGTGAAGATTATGCTAGGTTGTACATTCATGACTTGGTGAGATTGCATGGGGTTCCTTTATCCATCATATAGATCATGGAGTATAATTTACTTTACGTTTTCGGAAGTCTTTCCAAAGGGGTCTAAGTACAAAGGTCAAACTTAGCACGGCCTTCAACCCTCGAACGGATGGCCAAGTCAAAAGGACTATTCAAACCCTTGAGGATACGCTTAGAGCCTATGTATTGGAGCTTAAGGGTAGTTGGGATGATCATCTTCCATTGATTGAGTTTACAACAATTGCTTTCATTCTAGCATCGATATGGCTCTTTTTGAGGCTCTTTATGGTAGACATTGTAGATCACCAATTAGGTGGTTTGAAGTTGGAGAGGTGGCTATGTTGGGATAATATCTGGTTATGGAGGCTCTTGAGAAGGTTAGGATGGGAAAGGTTAAAGACATCCTAAAGTCGTCAAAAGTCCTATGTCGATGAGAGAAGAATCTTGAATTTAAAGTTGGTGATTGGGGCGTGTTTGAAGGTTTCACTAATAAAAAGTGTGGTTTTCCACAGTAAAGAGGGAATTGAGTTCATGGTTGTGAGTCTTCATAGGGGGTTGGGGAAGATTAGTAAGGTTGCATATGAATGGTAAGTGCCTTGGGACAAGGATATGGTTCGTCCGGTTCTTCATGTTTCTAAGATTGAGGAGGTGTGTTGCTGATTTGAGTGTTAGAAGACACTTGAGATGATGGACATTGTGGAGGATGGGTTGACTTATAAGTAGGTCCGGTGGAGAAGTTGGGTGGATATGAGTAAAGGTGATTGATAAGGATGTAGTGTTCATCAAGGCCCTTAGGAAGAGTCGTCAAGACGGTTGTTTCTCTCGAGGAGCCAGAGCGGGCATAGAAAAGAGATATCTGTACCTCTTTCATTCTACTCAATCTTATGATAATATGTCAAATCCCTTTTCATGATATCAGGTCTTATGTTTCATCCCCTATGTCATTTTCATGCATTCATATTTATGTTAACAAGTTCATGATGGGTTTTGGCACTTATGAGAGATTTTGAAAATGATGTTTTAAATGTATTATTGCATTCTTGTTGGGGCTGATTTTTTCGTGATTACTCTTCTTATGTACATTTCTTTGACATTCGAGGACGAATGTTCCTAAGGGGGAGATATTGAAACGACCAAAAAAAGTGCTTGAAAATGCATCTCGGAAGTGACTGGAATCATAATTTCCTCATATCTCAAAATCCGTGCGTTTTCGACTTCATATTCTTGTTTAGAGGGTAAAATTGACTGGGAAATAGGTCTAACCCCAATTTTAGAGAGAACGATTCACAATTTCTATTTTCCAAGTTTGTCAAAAAATAGTGTCCAGGCGCATCAGTGGCAGGACGCGCCTCAGTGTATTTTGCTGCCTAGTTTTTTTTTTCTGGTCCAAGGCCTTTAGATCTTGGGCCTAAGCCATACCACACGTAAATATACCTATACTTAGCCTCATTTCACCCTCATATCATCCAAGAAATTCCCAAATACTCTCTCAAACACTTAGACAATATTTCATCTCTAAATTTCAAGTCTCAAAACTCATCTGGATTCTAAGGTTCTCATTCAAGCTTCAAGTCTCCATCTCCAATCTTCTTCAAGGATTCTCCAAGAGCTAAGGTATGTGGGTTTCTTTAATGGGTTTCTTTCACCTATGATGCCCAAGCTTCCTTATCATAAAAATTACATGATTTAAAGTTGATTCACTCATGGTCTTATTTATTATGAAATTCACTACACACTATGTTGGGGTTTATGAAAGTGTGACTATTTTACTATGTTTTGGGCTATGAATCTAAGATCTATTGTGAGATTTGATAAAGAATTTTGATGTATATTTCTTGAGGGTGTTACCAAGTGTCTATTAATGGTTTTACATTGGATTTCTAGCATGATAATACTCTTGAATTGCATGATTTTAGCATTACACACCTGTCAAGTGTTTGATAAAATGTCCGGTTATGGTTTCTTGAGGAATTGAAGGTCCAATGCATGTCTAATGAGTTGAAAGACTTTATGATGATGAAAGGAAGGTTTATATATGTTGACTATATGAGGATGAGAGGAATGTATGTATAGATATTATCTCAATAGTGTTGGGTATGACCAAGCCTCATCCGGGAGGTTATAGACCGGGGTAACCTTGTTGAGGGGTTTATACCTCGATCGCCTCATTCGTGAGGTGGAAGGCCTATGTAACCTTGTTGGGGGGTTTGTACCCATCAACCTTGTTGGGGGGTTTGTACTCCATCAACCTTATGAACGGGTTTGTATCTCATGCGCCTCTCCAAGGAGGTGGCAGGCCTTGGATTGCAATATAATGGTCACTCCTTACACTCATATTGTGTTCTATATAAGCATGGTTTTACTTCAAGCATCATTTATACATGTCATATTGTTAGTATGCTATTCATTGCTTATGATTATGCATTTTGCCTATGATGTCCATCTCTTATTGCATTGTATCCTACATAGTACATTCAAATGTACTAACGTATACTCTATGCTTACATGATATCACTATGTAGGAACCGGAGCTCCTATTGATTCTCCTCGTGGCTAGACGGATTGTTCAAGTTAGCTTATGGTGAGTCCACAAGTCCCCGGACAATATCTATCTTCTCTCAAGCTTATGTTTACATTATGTCTTGTATGTTTGGATTACCTATTGCCATTATTATGAGGGTAAGCACAATTGCTTGTCTGGCCCCCGCTAAATATCTAAGGTATAGAGATGTTGTTGGACATGATATGTATTATGCTATGAGCTTTGACTCTCTCTTGACTCTTGTTGTTATGATATGAATGATGTCCCTTAGCCCCGGTTATCCCTATTTCTACTTCTATGTATCTATTTTATTGCTTCTATGATTAAGGATGTGCAATGATATGCTAAGAGGCGTTCTTGGGGTCCCTTCGGGTTCCGGTTGCGCCATGGCACATCTAGACCCTAGGCTTGGGTCGTGACATTGATTGACTTGATTAGTCACAACTTGAGCTAGCAAGGTGAGAGCATTTCGGAGTTCTCCATGAGTCGGTTGTTCCTCGGGTGAGCGGGCTCTTCTTCCTCTTGTGTTAGGCATGATCTAGCATAGCAAAGAACAATCTTTAGGGGGGAAACCTTACCTTAACTTCTATAGCACGACATAGAGTAAGAAGAAGAGAAACATTTCCTTGAACGTGTCATAGCCTCTTACGCATAGTTGTGGTGCACAACACAACCATGACTAAGACTCTAATCAACACGGTGTGTTGCATACTAAGGACAATTAACAACCTAGTGCTTTGATACCAAGTTTTTCAAGACCCAAGCCTAGGTCCTAGACATGACACGACGAATAGGGAACCCGAAAGGACCCCAATCAAGCCTCTTAACTTATCATTACGCATCCTTGGTCGTGTAAACAATTAAACAACAATAAAAGAAGAGAAATAAGGGCAAAGGGACTACGGGAAATCCTTCATTTCAAAAAACATCAAAAGAGTCAAAGGGAGTCAAGCTTATATCATCATTACAAAACATGTCCAACAACATATTTATACATAGATCTTAGTAAGGGCCAAGACAAGCAACCGGGCTCACCCTCATAGTCAAAACATACAACAAAGGAATGAGAGATTTTATACATGGTGTAAGTTCAAAGACATTTTCCTCGAAATTGAGGACTCACCAACTTGCTTTATATAGATAGTACTAGTCAAGAGGAGGATGAGGATGGTCGTAAGGAGCTCCGGTTCCAACATGGAAACATCATGTAGGCATAGAGTATGCGCTAGAACATTTGAATGTACTATGTAGGATGCAATGCAACAAGAGATAGGCAACATAATCGAAATGCATAATTAGGCAATAAATGAGCACAAAGCAATATGGCATGCATGAGTGATGCTTGAAGTAAAACATGCTTACATAGAACATATTACATGTAGTAAGAGACCAGCATTATGATGGATTGCAACACCCTACCATCCATGGTAATTGAACTATCAATCCCTCAATTTGTTGATGGTGGATTACACCCCTCCATCTATGGTGATTGAGATATCAACCCCTCAATTGGTTGATGGTGGATGGAACCCTGCCATCCTTGGTGATTGGGGCATCAACCCCTCAATTGGTTGATGGTGGTTACACCCCGCCATCCATGGTGATTAAGGTATCAACCCTCAATTGGTTGATGGTGGATTACACCCCACCATCCATGGTGATTGAGGTCTAGCACCCCCTCAACTAGGTATGGTCAAATTGCAACACTATAGATACTTTTCATAAAATCAACACATATATACCATCCTTACATCATAATAAAGTCATTCAAGTCAGAGGACATGCAATAGTCCATCAATAGATCAAGAACCCTATTTTATCAAATACTTGGTGGGTGTGTAATGCTAGTGTAAAATCGTGCAATTAAAGAGTGAAATTATGCAAGAAAGCTTTAAGTAAATCAACCCACCAACACTTGGTAACACCATCTTGAAAAATACATTGAGCCCCCTCAACAGCACTCATCATAGATCTTAGATTCATAGCTCAAAACATGCATAAAAAGTCACACTTTTACAAAACCCCAACATAGTTCATAGTCAAATTCATAATAGAAGACTCATAAGTAAAATCAACTTAGAAACATGTAATTTATGTAAAAAGGAAGTTTGGATATCATGGGTGAAAGGACCCAATGGTTGAAACTGACATACCTCAATTTTGGGGAATTCCTTGATGAAGATTGGAATGGAGACTTAAAGCTTGGGTGAAATCCTTGAGATCCGGAATGAGATTTGGCACTCGAATTTTGAGTGAAATATTTGTCTAAATGTTTGGGAGAGTATTGGGGAATGTCTTGTACGATATGAAGGTGAAATATGGCTAAGTATAGGTGTTTTTATGCATGGGAAGACTTAGGCCAAGACCCAAAGGCCTTGGGCCGAAACAACAAAACAGTGCAAAAATTACACTGGTCCGCAACAGAGGCGCGTCGCGATACCATCGCGGATAGACACTGGAATTCCAAATTTTTGGAATTTTGAATTTTGATATGGTTGCTTTATAACTAGGGTTAGACCCATTCCCCAACTCAAGTTTTCCCCTGATCAAGAATATGAAGTCGAATTTTTGATATCACGCATGGATTTTGAGATATACGAAAAATATGAATCTGGGCACTTCCGAGGCACATTTTCGGGAACGTTTTGGGTCGTTTTAGTTTTCCTACCCATCCCCTAGCCTATGTTACAACCCGTTAAAGTCCTATTTGATTATATTCAAGCATGCTTAATAAGTGGAGATGTACATAATGGGCAAGCTTGTGGTTTTGTGTGCATTCATGTGAATTCTCTGTGAGTGTGAGAGTTGTTCTTTAATGCAAAGTCCTTAATTGATATTCAATATTTTGAATTGAGTGTGTGGACTATTTCTTTATGTGAGGGAACTAGTTTCATGATAGATAGGTGATGTTAGTAACTTCTTTGAGAGATTAGGTGAGCAACACTTAAATTTGATGAGTTAGAGTCCTTCCTTTAGGCTAGGAGGTTAAAAGTTTGTTATTTATTAGTATATCTTGCATAATGATTGGGAAGTGTATATTGAATTTTTTTTGGATGGCCTAAATTTTTTGTATCAGCTAAAGCGATGGTCCTAATTGATTTTTTTTTCTTGAGATTTAATGGTTGCTCGAGGACGAGCAAAAGTTTAAGTGTGGGGTGTTGATGTGAGGCCAAAATTACATATTTTTAGTCATTATTTACCTCATGTTGAATGCTTTTATATATTCTTTTTGAGTATAAATTTTATGGATTGGACCAAATTGTGTATTTTATTTTTAAGATTAAATTGACGAAAAAATAAAGAGATTTGGAGCTCAAAAGAATTAAAAAAGAAAAATTACTGAAGAAAATCAAGCAGGCAGCTTAATGGATTTAAGTGAATATAATAATATGTATTATTATATGCGTATAAAAGGCTTGAAGAATTGCAATTTCAAAAGAAGCTATCACGTGGCCAACAACGAATCGTTGAAGGCGACATACAGTGAAGCACGTGAAGAGTCAATTTCCTTCTAGATTTGGGTTTTCCAATTTTTTTGGACTCAATTATTTTAGTTGAGATTTTTTTTCTACATCAATAAATATTTCATAAAATTGTGTTTTACATATCTTTTGACCTATAGAAAAATAGAAGTCACCGTGGAGGCTGGAGAATTTTGGTTTCATCTTTTCTTCTCCAATAATATTTATTTTTATAATTTATCTTTGAATGATTTGTGGTAATTTCTTCCTGCCAGTGTGGGGTTAAAATTCTCATTCTAAGATTATGGTAGCTAATAAGATGATTGTTTAGCCATTATTAATTTGAAATATTTGTTTACCATATTAATTAGTTGTTCCTATATTCCTTTAACCTATATTTCATAATCTGACCAACTGTGGAATAAATCTGTTTTTTGCTCTGGATTAGAGAGATGTTGGAGTTGATAGAACTTAGGGCACAGGGAGCTTCTTTGTCTAGGAAACTAGATGATTCGTGTATGGGATACTTGTGACACCTACTCTTACACCTAGCTTGATTCAAATACAGGAAGATAACATTAAAACATCCTTATTATTTTGTCTATCCCTGCTCAACGATGTATCAGGCAGTTAATAAGGATAGGCCAGTAGAGGCATGCAACCCTGCTTAGGTCAATTAAACCCTGTGAATTAGCAACTAGATAATCAAATAAATTAATGAAATTGATGCTAAACATGATTATTAACTAAACCATAATCTTAGATCGATTACATTCATTGTTTGTGTAATAATATTTCTCATCTTGGTTGAATGTTCACCAATTAAATGAATAATTGAAATTAATAAAACTTAGTAAATAATTAATTGACAAGTCCTTTGGGTATGATATCCTGGCTCTTTTAGAGCCACTATATTACTAGCACGTACACTTGTGTGTGCTAGGGAAGTAATAGACTCACCAATTAACTGGATGCGATTAGATCCTAAATAATGCACCTGCTGATGATCTCTAACACCTGTGTTTGCATCATGAAAAGATGCAGGCCCAAATGGATATCAGTACGTGGAATGTACAAGTATGTAAAATAGCTAAGTGAAGTAGATATAGGTAGAATAACAGTAACTCAATAAAGCTAAATCAAGATGCCAAATGTCTATCTACAGCAAGAATAAAGGGTAGACAATGACCAATCAATACAATCAAAATCAATCTGATCCAATCAAGTTAGAGTACTATCAGTGTGGAACTTATCTGGGAGTTTCTCTTATCCGATAATAATTACTTATGAGCCAGTGATTGTACAACAATCTCGTTGATATTGCCACAACCATTCAATACTTGCCAGGGTAAAGAATGAATCTATCCATAATGGATCCAATCAACCGAGTCCTCTATTATTTCAGGGACCTATCAGGAGGAACTATCACGATCCAAGCCTAGGGCCTAGACGTGATCGGCGAATGGGGAACCCGAAGGAACCCCAAACAAGCCTCATAGCATACCATTACACATCCTTGGTCAAAGCAATAAAATGATAATAAGAGCTAAGCATAATCAAGGAGAATTGGGACTAAGGATAAACTTCCATATCATAAACATTAAGAAACAAGAGAGTCAAGACTCATAGCATAGATACATAAAATATCCAACAACACCTCTAAACATGGAAACTTAGCAGGGGCCAAGACAAGCAACCAGGCTCGCTCTCGTAGTGAAAGTATACATAAAAGAAAGATAGTTTTAATACACAGCAAGGGATCATAAGTAACGTCCCCGGGAACGGAGGATTCACCACCAAGCTTGAGTGGAACTGTACTAGACACATGGGTGGAGATGCTCAAGCAGGCTTACGGTTCCTATGTGGTAACATTATGTAGGCATAGAGTATGCGCTAGAATATTGGAATGTACTAAGTATGTGGGATGCAATGCAACAAGAGATAGGCAACATAATCAAAATGCATAATCATGAGTAATAGATAGCATGATAGCAATATGACATGCATGAACAATGCTTGTAGTAAAACATGCTTGAAAACAACCATACTTACATAACTCGTTTAACATAATAAGATGACGTGCTTAGATCATCCTAATACCGTGTACTAGAGGGTGACTAATATAGCATAGGTCATAACCCCTTCTAGTAGGTAATGAGCAGTACATGAGGATAAAAAGATAGCATAGTTCATAACCCCTACATGTGTGCATATGAGGGTGAGACATACCCCATAGTTCATAACCTCTTCATATAAGTATATTGCATAACACCAAATCATACGCGAGGGTAAGGAGTACATCATAGGTCATAACCCCTACGTGTAGAAATGAGTAAGTGAGTAGCACATAAGGGTAAGGTAGTATAAGTCATAACCCCTACATGTGTATATATTGCATAACCTCAAACCATACACGAGGGTCAGGAGTAAAACATAGTTCATAACCCCTATATATAGATATGAGTAAATGAGTGATGATGTTCATGCTCCAATAAGAAAGCAGTCACTGTCAGCAATTAACCTAACTGAAGGTTAGGGTCGAATCCACAGGGAATACAAGGCTTAACTATAAGAATTCACTATCAATCATTTCGAGTATTTATAACTAAAATCTCCAAATAGGAAGGGGGTTTTACGATTTGGAAATAAAAATAAAATAAACACTATGCTACTATGCGAGGAAACACTCAAAGTTAGGGACAACTTGGGAATTGTGTTCCCTATGGTTTGTTACCCTAGACAATATAACTGTAATTGGGAATTCACATACAGAATGATAACTTAGGTTCTTCCATCCCTGTTGTAAAGGTGAAGTTCGAATTTCACCATGGGGCGTGGTCAGTAATCATGGTGTGCCGACTAACCGTTACCTATTGCCCTAGTCAATCTCCCCTTGGTCAGGTTTGGTTGATTAGATGACAACACATCAATCGAATTCTATCATTTACTTCTTTTTTCCTGTTCATCACTATCTTGGTCAGGATCATGATAGTAGGCGGTGTTTGGTGTTGGCCACCATCAAACAACAATCAAAATGAAGGGAAATAAATAATACAAGCAAAACTCGAATTATAGAAATGCATATAAATCTAGGTCATCTCAAGTGAACTACCCATGGTTCCCACAACCCCAAGTTGTGGGTGCTTAGCTACTCATGGCTAAGGCAAAACCAACAAGGATGCAAATAAAACACATAGTTGATAATTTTACCCAAAGCAATGAAGAACAATACCACCTGCAAACCACAAGCTTTGATAGATGAAGAATGAATACAATGTATGATTTGCAATCCCCAAAAGTGGGTTTTCCAATAGAAATTGAGAATCTACACTAAAACCCTAAAATATTCTAGTGAGAATATTCTATGTCTCAAGTCTGGAATTCTCTTCTTAAAATAAACCCTAGCATAATGTATATATAGTATTTACAAACTTAACCTGAATAATTACATAGAAAAGACAGCTGGCAGCAGGTACTTCTCACAAGTACGACTTGTAAGTGACCTACGAGTCATAATCGAGGTCTGGTATCAGGCACTTGGCATCTTGGACTTGACTTTTACGACCCACTGGTACGAGTTGTTTCTTGAGCTACGACTCGTATGCTCGTCTCGTAGTCTAGGCCTTTAGTTTTTAATCCAAAATTTTGTCTCTCTATTTCTTTCTACGAGTCCACCTATACGAATCATAGCAAGACCTACGACTCGTAGGGTGGCCTCGTACGGATGACCTCCACTTAGCATATTTTTTATTATTGCTCTCTGTTTCTGTCTACGAAATGTTAACTCGTAGCTTGGGCTACGACTCGTAGGCGAGCTCATGTGTCCTGCACTTCAGTAAAATTTGCAATTTTTCTCCCAAAATCATGCCAACCTACCTTTTTTGCAATAACAACACAAAAACTCATAAAAAGCATAAAAAGTCGTATTAAGAATTCACAAAGTTCCTTGTTTTAGGCATCAAATGTGCTATATTTTGACAGAACATCAACACCCTCAACTTAGAACTGTTGGTTGTCCTCAAGCAATGACTCAATCTTATTAGACAATAAGAGACACATAGTAGTTATACTAATGGCACATATATCATTTACTCCAATTCAGGTACCCAACTTTCATTTTCAAAACAAGATTGCAAAGCTAATAAGCAAAACAAAAACACAAGGATGTATCTGGCAATCCAACTATGATAAGCTAAGGAGCATCAACCATCCCCAGTCACTAGTATAGTCATATGCTAATCAGGTAGTGCAAATGCCCTCACAGAAAAGAAGTACCTCTCACTCACTCAAAAAGCATTTAGACTATACAAGCATTCTCATTCTCACAAATGAAATTCATCCAAAATAACTAGAGGCATGCCTCTATACTTAACTTTCGGGTTGGTGACAAAGTAGATTTGGATCACTTTAGGACTTCATGGCTTGTAACATACGCTCATGAGGCTTTGATATGGCATTTTAGGCAAAAGTGACTAAAAGCTATCCTTGAACCATGTTTACCACATGTTTACCTTCATGAACCAACCATTTCCACTACATCCACCCTTATTCTCCTACTTAGGCTTTTCTCGGGTACTTTCATTCACTTTTTCAGTTGTCCTTTTTTTTGAACTCTTTTTTGCTATTTTCTTCACTTCAAGGCACTTTTCTTTTCTTTTTCCTCACTGGGCTCATGGTATTTCATTCTTTCTTTGTTTCCCAACTAACCACCTA
The DNA here is from genome assembly GCA_026153255.1 of Solanum medicagineum. Taxonomy (NCBI): domain Eukaryota; kingdom Viridiplantae; phylum Streptophyta; class Magnoliopsida; order Solanales; family Solanaceae; genus Solanum; species Solanum medicagineum. Next base: position 805 of record JAPFFP010041735.1, on the reverse strand, counting down.
ATTTTTGTTACTTTACCGCACCAAGGTCACCCTCAACTTAGGCTTTTAGCCTGAGGTGAAGTACATAATATCTATTCCCTAAACTAGGGTCACCATTTGCAGCCACCCTCAACTTAGGCTTTCAGCCTCAATCAAGGTTCACATCTTCAAGGATAGACTAGGGTCAATATCAAGGTATTTCATAAAACAAGGCCAAGCTAGCTAGGTGTCAAGAAAGAATGAGTGCATAAGAGGCTCAAACATTTGGAACAAGGGATTTACTAGCTCATTTGGTAAGTCATTTAGGCAAGCGTGGGCTCACTAAAAGAACAAAGGCCTAAGATCCCTTCCAAATCAACCACATCACTAAACTAATCTTAAAGTAACAAGGCAAGTTCTGAGTCCATACATGATACATGAATGCTGCAAAATAAGCTCACAACACACATGGCATTGCACACACAATCAAGTATAGACTCACAGGTCATGCTTCAAGCCTCAACTTACCTTCTCATTATCAGAACAAACATTGCCAGATAATCATATATATGATTGCAAAAATAACCAGCAATCTCAAATATTTTGAGGGTACCGAATCTTCAATCATTCAAAAAACATTTAAAAGTTATGTGTGTGTGCGTGTGTCAAAAGATAATAACTATTGTATATCTACAAATTATCTACACTACCTAAACATGCCAGTTCAACAGAAATTAAACATCCACAAGGAAAAGGAAACACGACAAGAAAACCTTGGGATCAAAAATAGGGGAAGTTATGGACTTGAGGTTACTTAGACTTCACCCTAATCCATAACTTCCCACAC
>JAPFFP010041734.1:0-14873 GCA_026153255.1 Solanum medicagineum | reverse complement strand
CACCGGGAATATACTTAAGTTTAAATTACACGATATCCACAACAAAATTTTCCAATTGGATAATTATCCTTAATTTAGCGAAATACGGGGTCTAACAGACCATCTATGGGGCACATGAGAGAATAATCTCATACTTTTAGTTTTGCCTTACATGCCTGGGATGAAACTTGAACAATCAATCTCTCAAGAATCCTCCTTGAATTCTTCAATCTTACTCTCCCCTTCTCTTCTTTCAAGCCCTAGTCTCTTTCAATACCTTAGAATGGCTTAGGAATGAGGTTTTAGACCGCTTTCCCATAGCGTAAAATTTTCAGAAAAATTATGATGGGCATTTCGATCAATTCTCTACCCCTCCTAAACTCAAAACACGATCAAATTAGGTCATTTTGATGCATAAATAAGGTCTTAAACCCCATTCTAAGTCCATTTCCGAACACTTTAAAGATTAAGGTTTGAGAGAAGAGAAGAGAGAAGCTTGACTGGGGGAAATTCAAGGAGAATTCTTGAAGATTGATCATTAAATCTTCACCCCAAGTATGTAAGGCTAAACTAAAAGTATGAAATTGTTCTCCCATGTGCCCCGTAGATTGTCATAGATGAGTTGAGAGTCCATGAGCCCCTATGCAAGATTCTTGAATGGTTTTTTTTGAAGTTTTTCTTGAAAATTATATTACTTATATTTATTTTCATATGTTGATGATCATCTTAAACCTTTTTTCTTGAATTGAATACTTTACATGAGATATTACATCACCCTACATGATACTTTTGAAAGAATGCAAGAATGAACCTAGGGATTGAGTCTAAAGTCTTGATTGGAGAATGTTGATTGTGATGTGATGTGAGAATGATGAGATGATGAGTTGATAGAGCTTGATAGTCCTATGAGTCTTCATAAATGAACTCTAATGATTTGTCTATTCGATTGTTTCCTAATGATTGTTCTGAGCCTTGAGCTATTGATAAAGATATTGATTGAGGAGATGATGAGAGTCTGTATGAGACTGATTGAATGATGAGTGCCTCCACGAGGCTGATTGTGAAAGTTTGATTGGGATGGATTGTCTTATGAGCATTGATCTTGGGAGGAGTATAGAGCACCAAAAGTGTAAGAGTTAGTCTAACTCGCGCTTGTCAAACTACGTAGCCAAGCGTAGGTGAGGATTAGGACCATCACATCACATTATCTTGAGGTTCCTTCTTGATAGAGTCCCTGAAACAATAGAGGACTTGTTTGATTTGCTGGTGGTCCCTAATGGATTCGATTCGTTCTCTACCTGGAAAGTATAGAACGACTGTGGCAACAATGATGACTTGTTGTACAATCACTGGCTCATAAATGATTATTGTTGGATAAGAGAAACTCGTGGAAAGTTCCCATATTGAGTACTCTGAGTCGAAATGAGATGAGATGAGATGAGTTGAGTTAAGTTCCTTGAGATGAATCTGATTTGGTTGATGAGGTTTGATTGGTTTGATGGGTCACTTGTCTACTCTTTATTCTTGCTTTAGATAGACATTTGACATGTTGATTGTCTATTTTCTTGAGTTGATGTTGTTCCAGTTTACTCTACCTGTTTTGATTTCATTCAGTTATTTTATATACTGTATATTCCACGTACTGACGCCACTTGGCACTGTATCATTTCATGATGCAGATACAGAATTTAGAGATCGTCAACAGGCGCATCGTTGAGGATTTGAGACGTTCAACTGATTGGTGAGCCTCCCCTACTTCAGCGGATTCATTACTTTTATTTCATCTTGCTTAAGAGTCAGACTTTTAGAGTAACTTTACTATTTCTTGAGTTGAGGTAACCATGGGTTTGTCATTGGCACTAATTGATAGTAATAGAGGCTTCATAGACTAGAGTCGAATATTGATGTAAGACTTGTTAAACTAGTTCTTTCTACTAGCCTTCTTATTTGATATTTTAATTGAGAATAGATGTGCCCATTACTTCTTTAGTCTTCCACTGATTGTCTTGAGTTTATTGATTGAATGAATGTGATGAGGCCAAGTGGTTCGCTTGGGGACTAGCTATAGCCTCTGAGTGTCGGTTACGTCCTGGGTACCCTCCCAAGGCGTGACAGTTAAAGCTAAAGAGTTACTAAAAAAAGAATCATTCTTTTTCAAACAGATTTAAAAAAAAGAGTCAAATAAATTCAAACTGGTAAATATAATATTGTAATATATTTTGCTTCATTTCTTAAAACTTGTCGTTTCTGTTATATATGAAGAAATAGTCAAGAAGTTTCTTACATTTTTATTGGATAATTTGACTAAACCATTAAATAAATCTCCAAGCTTTGCTATAAATACCTGTCTTCCTTCAATAGTTTCCACATACAATTACTTCAAAGAAAATAGTAAGATCATGAATATAGGAAGATGGCAAAGTCACTAGTGAGCTACACAACCTTTCTTTCTCTCTTCTTATGCTTCCTCCTCATTTCATCCAATGGTTTGTATTCAATTCTTTATTTGTTTGTCATTTCATTCATGATTACACTGAATACTACTTTTAAATTATCACGCCCCAGAAGGGTATCCTAGACGTAATCGACACTTAGAGATTATTGCTAGTCCCCAAGTAAACTACTTGACCTCATCACATCCATTCATTCATACGTTCTACTAATCAGCGGAAGAAAAAAAGTCAGTAAATGGGCTCATGTCCTCAAATCTCAAAATAATACTATAATAAAGGCTAGTAGAAAAGAAACTACCTCATAGGTTTATCAATCAACAATCTGACTCTAGTCTATGAAACCTCTATCACTAGTAGGTGGTGCCAATGACAGGCCCATGACTACCTCAATCAAAATAAAAAGTTAATCAATATCTATCTCTAAAGCAAGATGGAAATAACATATGAATCCTCTGAAGTAAGTGAGGCTCACCAATCCGCTGAACGTCCAATGATCCTCAACGATGCGTTTGCCAGTGATCTCGATCCCGTATATCTACATCATGAAATGATGTAGTTCCAGAGGGGCACATCTGTACGTGAAATATACTGGTATGTAAAATAGCTAAATGAAACATAAACAGGTAGAATAGTATGAAAATAACATCAACTCAACTCCAAAGGCTCAACTCATCTCAACTCAGTAAACCATGCAAGTTTAAAGTAAATCATCCTCTTTCGAATATACATTTGAAAAGAAAGAATGACTCTATTAGAAACCTGATGCTCAATCAGTGTTGCTTGGGTGTTTCTCTTAACCGGCATCTATCCTATCGCGCCACCTTTAAGTTAGGTGGGGCACAACGAATAGGCATCATTGTCACGCCAGTCCTAAACTTGTCACAGTAAATGATGTAGTCTATCTATATCTCTCTCACCTGGATTCAATGAGAATTGTCCAACTATTGGGATAAGAGTCGTCAGAACGTGCTGCACGACTATCCTATGCTAGAAAACGCAATTCTGGGATGACACTCACCCAACTCGGTGCTCAATAATGCTCCCAAGACTAAAACATGCACAATTATCTGTCATAATCAATCTTCTTTAAGACTTATGTCATCTATCACCATCATCTATCAATGAAATTATTACGAAAAGTATATTTACATTGTCATCAATTATGTACTCAAAATATCATTTAGACTCAATGCTCAATTGAATCAAAACTCATTAGAATGTCAAGTATTTTCAAAAATAAGGATAATACCATTTCAAAATATAATCTTTGCATACCATGAAAATTCTTTCCCAAATCACTGTTCATGCTAAAAAATCATATTCATAAAAACTCAATGAAATATGCTACTAGAAATCGTCAGTGTTTAATATGCTCCGTATGACTATCAAATCTTAGTTTTCAACATAAAGCATAAAAGCAACCATAGTCTTTCATTAGGGTTCATGTGAATGAAGACATGAATATATATCCAAACAATTATTCAACTTCAAGAAGATTTTATAGAGGAATTTGATTAATATTGTAGAAACTTAATTCAAGAATTAATTCAAGATAATACTTCAAGAAACAAGTGTGTAGACTCAAGAACTTTCAATTCTAATCTAAGACCATCTATGGAACACATGGGAAAACAATCCCATACTTTTAGTTTAGCTTTACATACCTAGGATTGAAGAATTCCCAACTTTCTTCACGAATTTGGACCTGGGCTTTGAAACCTCCTCTTTCTCTTTCTCCTTCTCTTAGAATTTCTTGTGTAAAAGTTTAAGAAGAATGGGTTAAGAATGGGGTTTAAAACCCTTTTTACACCAAAAAATGATCTATTTTAATCGTATTTTGAGTTTAGAAAGGGTTAGAAAATGTCTAGAATTCCCCTCACAAAAAGAAGAAATAATTTTCACTATGAATGGCCCAGTCCGCGACACGGACTAAGCGCGCCTTAGTGTTTTTGCGTCAAAAATTTTCCCTTCGAAAAATTAACGAAAACAAATAAGTGTGGTCTGCGTCCCAGGCGCATCGCTTCCTGGGTGCGGACCCTCACTGTTTTGGGGCAACTTTCAAAATTTATTTTTCGACCCGCTTACTCTAACATTGGGTTGAGACCATCTACCTACTCAATTTTCCGTGTTGATCGCAAATTCGGTCTCGGATTTCCCATCAGAGCTTTGGAAGACGCGTTATGCACAAGATATATTTTAGGAGCGTTTCGGTTATTATTTTGGGGGTGTTACATCATCTCCCCCTTGGGATCATTCGTCCTCGAATGATGAGTAAAGGTAGATATCAAGAGACAAGTAGACTCATAATTCATCTTAACATTCATATCTATCAATCAATCTTCCGATCCTATCTCAATCAACAATCGACTCAAGAAAAGATAATCAATTTAGTTAAAGGTTAGGAGATTTCCTTCTACATTCTAATCATTAGGAACGAATATTGGTCAAAACTCCTTTCAATACTCAATCAATCAATCTAGACAGTCACAAGTCACTCAGAATAGACAAATAGGTTCCGATCAAGAGAATAAATACTCCTTTAGAATTTTCACCATCAAGTACGAATGGAACGATGAAACTCAATCAATTCGAATCGCTTAAACATTTTGACAATCAATCCGAAAAAGAAGCTATCACCTCTAATGGAGAATGAGACCGTCGATGCATAAGACTCTATGTAGACTCTCAAACTTAGGACTTCATCTCAATTGTGCTCTTTTTCATGGCACTCTACTCTATCAACTTAAGCTTATATAGCTTTTACTCAAATTTCCATCTATCTAGCTCCCCCTCTTGCATTCAAACCTACTTCTAAGCCTCAAGGTATTATTCACGACATGATCATATTCTTACAAGGATAATCCTCAATACTCAACTCTAAAGTTCCACAGGGGCTTTCATCAAAAGATCACTAGTTCTCTTCACTACTCCCTATCCTTACTTGAAACCCTAATCACGAGGTCGTCAATAGTCTATCATCAATACCTACATAATGACAACCACACATTAAAGCCTATTACTCTAACCACTTCAACTATGTCTTAGAATCTTCAAGCCTACTTGACACCTCTACCTCCACCATCCAGTGAACTCCCACTCCCAAGTCACACCCACCTACTCTTAAATATCTATTGCACATCATAGGGTCTTATCTCTCTCTCCCTCTCCCTATCTCTATCCCTATATGACACAAGTTTAACACTAATATCACAACAATGCTACATTCCCTCCTCCTCATCTACCCCCACTCTTAGTCTACTACTATCAATCATCATAATCTAGACTTGGAGGAACTCATCATCTCCTTCTTCACGAAACCCTTAAATCACTACCTCTCAATTCAAGTTAAGCATGAATACCATCAAGAACTTAAGTACTTAGATACTCGAATACTCATTCTTAAGAATAGACTACGACACAATATTTAGTGTTTAAACTTTACCTCCAACATTGTTACTAGGAACGAATACTATCGAGGACTTGCGTACTCAAGTAAGTAGAGGCTCAAATGGAACATCAACTCAAGGATAGGAACTCAACTCCCTTATCAAAATTCGGAAGCACTCATTCTCTGCCGTCACCTATAACTCGTCAATTATCATCAATATTACCCAAAGAGCCTGGAACAGAAAATCATTAGCACGATTCAATCTAGAAATCTTACCGAAGAACATTCATAGATTACGATCTCTCTCGTCTATCAGGACTCATTCTGAGTTCACAGAATTATACGTACTATAAAGCTCAGGTCACGTCTCATTTAACATAGGAGTGGAAGCACTCAGATCAATGGGGTAAGATCAAAATTGATGAATGACTTCATCACGTTTCATCCTTACAACTCGAGTAACAATCAATAAGTGGTATATGGGACAAGGCCACAACCGTGGCAGTAGCATACCAAATATGAAGAAAGTATTGCCTTAACAGAATAATAAGGAACATAAGATATAACAAGAATTGATGGCTCATCTCAATTAACCCATCTCTATCAAACTCAAGGTCTACTTCGGCCTATCACTTCATCATCCCCCCTAGCTCCCAAGGTCCTCTCTCTAAATTTGGGAATGAATTTTCCCTACTAGGATGTAAGCATATACTTCCACTCGGTCACAGAATCACTACCCACAAGAACATCTTAAACTCTTCTGTTATGCTATAGTCGTATATATATAACTAGCCGCTTAAGACTCCTCTCAATAATATCACTCTTAGCTCCTTTCCTGCATCTATAGGGATCTCTCTATATTTGCTATTCTTATGGCGTACATAATTACATTCCATGACTCTTACAATCTAACCTCTTCTTTGGCCTGCTAACACTCAACTTCTACGTTCTCATAAACCCATCTGTGTAAGACTTAGACTATAATGGAAAACTCCTTATCATTTATCCATAACCCAACTAACTTAGTTTCTTGGGATGACACAGAATGTCTACCTCAACCTATTTCACATCAACAAATCAAGTATACTATCCAGATTCTCATAGCAGTCATAACTTAGAGCCTCACCCATCTGTACACAATGATGGTTACATATCTTAAACCTTCTAACCCTTATCTTTTCTAGTGCTTCTCCCTTAATCTACTATCTCCATCTAAGGGGTCCCTCTGCTCTTCTCCTAACACCATGCTCCTTGCCAGTCAACATCTTAATCATTGCGCACGCACTATAGCAAGACTCTTAGGTCAAATCTCCAATAAGGACTATTACAATCATCATGCTATCTCCTCTTTAACACTACTCCTCAAAATTCAAGCTTATGGTCTAGCACTAACATATGTCACAGACCTCTCCAATGCTGACTTACACTACTAGGTAAAAATTTGGGGAACATGATACTATTAAAATCTCATAGCGAGTAATCAATCAACATATCCCCTCTTCACAACTCATGCACCACTCACTCATTCACTATACCTCCTTACCTGGCTAAGCTTATAACTATATGAATCTCATGAACTGTCACATACAGCCATACGCCTAATTTAGATCTATCACATTGGAAACTCTCTTTCCCCTATTCAAGATCTAAACTTCACCCTCAACAGTACGAATACTATGGCACCTCAACATACACTTCCTTCTAGTTTTTTGGGCAAGCTCTAACACATTCTGATACTAAGTCTCCCTCTCTCTGTACCTCATCATGACAATCATAGGATATTTTCAACTCTTTCATCAAACTTATTCCATCGACTCATCCCTTCACTAATTACTTGATGGATACATATCTCTAACTTACCACCCTCAATGAATCACCACTCCTACTGCCCAACCTCCTCCTCTCCTTCATTATCTTTCTAGCTCAAGGGTAATGACTCTACTTATAATTTTACAAGACCTCAAATCTCACTCCTAATTGGCAAAATTAAAATTCTTGGAAATATAAACTCTTATATCATGCATAACATCAAAGCAAGAAAAGAATCAACTTATACCTATCACAACGTCGCAGAGTGTTTCTATGAGCTGGCCAACTACTGCGGCACACAACTGGTCTATAGTCTCACTCGTGCTAGGAGTAGGATCCCTCTTATTTCCTTTGATTGATGGTGTAGATCTAGCGGGTTGAGCTTGGTTAACCCACTTCGGACAATCCCTAAAGTGACCCTCTTGTACACGCTTGAAGCAGCTGTCGGTGCCCAATCGACATCGCCCCAAATGAAGTTTTCCACACCTTCCACATGGTGGCTTTCCTTTACGGCCTCGAGTAACACTTCCTCGAAATGAAGGGTTGATTCCTCCTTGGCCTCAGATTATATCTGTTGACACCCAATTTTGACCAACCTATAGCCCATTTAGAGTCTCATTTAATTAAAATAGGTATTTTTATTTATATTCAATGTAATTTAAATACTTGTGTATTTATAACATATTATTTTATTTTTTGATATTATATAAATTTTCTTTCATATAATTTGTACATATGTAATTATGTAATATTTTTCATAATTATCAAAAGATTATATTCTTGTTTATTTTTATAAATTATTTTCAAAATTACATAGTTCATAATAGAGTTAATTATTTTGCTTAGTAATTTGAAAGAATTTCGTTAATTGATCTAATTTGATTTATTGTGTACTTAAATTCAATTCTGTTATTATCTTTTCTCCCCACGCTATTTCTTTTCAAAAAGAAACAAACACGTGGCTGACAACATAATTCCAACCCACGCCTTCTTTTTCCCTTTTCCCTTTTTGCTTTTCCTTTTTTACTTTTAACTTTTTCTTTAACTATTCCATTTTTTTCATTCCTCACACTCCATTTTTTCTGGAAAAAAAAGAAGACAAAACCTCCCTCTCCTCTCCTCTATTTTCAGCCAATAACAGCCCCCAACATCACCATTTTCAACTCGAAAACGACAAAAAAAGTCACCCATTTCAGTCCCAAAACGCCAACAAAATTGACCCAAAACCCCACCTGAAAATACACAAAACCATTCCCAAAAACCAGCAAAAATCGGACCCCAAATCGCCAACAAAACCCCTGTTTTGACCCCTATCGTGTCACCCATTGACGCCGAAAAAATAACTCCAAACATCCACCTGAAAACCACCACGAAGACGCTATAAAATCAGCCCTCAAAACCCCGCCATCAACCACCCAAACCAGCCCGAAACCTCAACCGAAATCAGCCCCGAAAACCCATCAAAACCACCCCATTTCAGCCCCGAACCAGCCACAAAACAGTCCCAAAACGACCCAAAATGCAATAGCAAAACCATAGCCCGAACACCCTCCATTTCAGCTCTAAAAAATCAACCAATGACCACCAAAAACCACCCTGAAAACCACCCAAAACTACACCATTTTCGACCCCAAAATTAGCTCCCAAAAACCCGTTGAAAAACTTCACAAAATCAGCCATCTTCCTTCCCCAAAATCAGTCCTAAATAGCACCAAAATCAACCTCGAAACACCAACAAACCAACACAAAACCAGTCTCAATTGCCACAGAAAACAACCCCAAAACGAGCAGCAAAACGCCACCAAAACGAGCTCCGAGCAGACCCAAAACTCCATCTGAAAACACCAACACAACCCTCTCTATTTTCACCCAAAATCAGTCTCTTGCACGCATTCAAGATGAGAATAAAACCAACCTCATAGTTTCAATTGCATTATGTGGTGAGTTTTAGATTAAAAAAAATTCATTTCATTACATTATTGATCTAGAACTTGGCCTGAATGTTTGTTGAGGCGAAATCAGGAGTAATGTTTGGTTTGAGAAAGGATCTTAGGTCTTGTTTGACCCGTTTGTGCCCTTCAAAGCCTACCAAATGACATTAATCCCTAGTGTTTCCCCTTTTAAGCCTGAAGCTTTTTTTTGGACAACCACATTTTAGCCATTACTCTTCTAAGTGCTTACATGCACAATCCCTCTCTTGACCCATCCTTCTTGAGTGTACAAAAATGTGCAAATAATAAAATGAAGATGCAAGCTTGAAATTGTCAAAGGTGAAAGACGCAAAGTCTCAAAATCAAGAATTCCAGGATGACTTCTAGAGACACAAAAAAAAAAAGAAAAGAACAAAAACACAGAAGAAATATGGCAAGGCAGAATGCCCCCTGCAAAGTCAAAGAAAGACAAGAAGAAATTGCTCTAACCCAAGGAAAAGGGGTGGTAAAATGAAAAGTTTTTCGACAAGTAAAATCTCAAGTCTCTATGAAGTCGATACAATAATGAAGAGACAACAAAAGGATCAAGCGTCAAATATGTATCAATTGTTAAAAGCACAAACTTGTTGTGACTCTCAAGAAGGGATTAAGTCACTATTATCCTAAATGATTATCCAATCATTAAGCTTGCATTACAAGCCCATAATAATCCTCCATGATCTCATTTCAAACATTCTCACATTAGCGGAGATTTACATAAAGTCCAAGCATATGGTATCACAATTACATGCATTGAATATCCTTCTGAGTGTGAGAGTTTTGTACAATGTTCTTAAATCCAATATTTCATATATGTGTGAGATGAGACTTTCTTTCTTGTGAGGGCACTTGACGCAAGAGGATTGGTACTATTCAAATCTTTGTTTGAAGTAAGATGAACAAGTCTTGTTGATACTTAAGTATGTTTGAGGTACCACTTGAATCTGTAGAATTACTTCAAATCCAGTTTCAGTTGAAACAAAAAGAGGAACAAGAAATGAAATAAATTTAATGCATTTCTAACTGTTGGTATCAATTGTGGTCAAGATTTGGCTATTTCACATTCTACGTTTGAAAAAAAAGAGGAAAGGGAGCATCGTTTGGATTCGGTCATGCACCTATTGAAATTTTCGTTCCCCTTTACAAGAAAGTTGGGACGGAATCTCAGAAAATGACAAAATGCATAAGAAGAATGTCATCCCCAGCAAGTCAAGATTAGAGATTATTTTAGTAGAAACAACTGAGACAGAATTTTTGAGAGGAAGTCTCAAAAATTCTACAGTAATGTGAGAATCATCCATCAACAATCCGAGATCTGTCAAAATCTAACTGGGATAGAATTTTTGAGGAAGACCTCAAAAATTATATCAAATACTATCAGAAACTCGATGGTCAGCTTCAAATGGTTTCAACCATGGCCAGAAGTTCAAAATTGACTTTAGAATTTTCAACATCACTGAAAAGAAGCCTTGTCATTGTATCAATGAAAGGACATTATTTTCATTTTTGCATTGCTTCAGGAAATAGTCCTCATTCATATTTCATCCATTCATTTTTTGTTATCATCGTATTCATTTTACATTGTACCATTAAAGGTAACAGTGTCATTTTGCATTCATTCATATTGCATTACCGATGGCAGTAATGCTCATTCATATCTTATCCATTTATTTTCATTATCATTTATTCATTTTACTTTCCAGTCACCCCAAAGCGCCATTTTATTTTTTAGTCGCGCCCAGAGCGCCATTTCATTTTCCAGTCGCGCCCAGAGCGTCCTTTTAATTTCTAGTCGCACTTGAAGCGCTATTTTATTTTCCAATCGCGCCCAGAGCGCCATTTCATTTTTCAATCACGCCCGGAGCGCCATTTCATTTTCTAGTCACTCCCAGAGAGCCATTTCATTTTTCAGTCGCGCCCAGAGCGCCATTTCATTTTCCAGTCGCGCCCAGAGCGTCCTTTTAATTTCTAGTCGCACTCGAAGCGCTATTTTATTTTCCAATCGCACCCAGAGCGCCATTTCATTTTTCAGTCACACCCGGAGCGCCATTTCATTTTCTAGTCACTCTCAGAGAGCCATTTTGTTTTTCAGTCGCGCCCAGAGCGCCATTTTATTTTCCAGTCGCGCCCAGAGCGCCCTTTTAATTTCTAGCCGCACTCGGAGCGCTATTTTATTTTTCAGGTAGATGAGTAATCCTGATGATTGATGTCTTATGAACATGCCAAGTCCTAGGAGGAGTATTGAGCACCGAATGAGTAAGAGTAGATAACAACTCAAACTTAATAACTATGTGGCAAGCTTTGGAGAGGATTGAACCATAGAACCAGATATTTCCTTAATCCCAAAAGAGGACTTGATGTTCTCTATTGGATCCACCGATGTGATGTTCTTTACCCCGGCAAGGTATTGGATGGATATGGCAATGACATTGCTTCGTTGTGTCATCACCGGCTTATAGGTGATGGTTGTCAGTTAGAGAAACTCCTATATAGGTCCCACACTGATAGTACTCTGAGTTGCGTTGATTATATAAGTTTAGATTGGTATTGATGAGTTATTTGTCTACTCTTTATTCTTGCTTTAGATAAACATTTGACATCCTGATTGAATATGTTATGAGTTGATGTTATTCCATATTATTCTGTCTGTAGTATTTCATTCAACCATTTTACATGCTCGTATATTTCACGTACTGATATCCATTTGGGCCTGCATCTTTTCATGATGCAGAGACAAGTACTCGAGATCCTCAACAGGCGCCCCATTGAAGGTCTATCCTCTCTATTGTTGATTGTTGATTCCTCCCCTGCATTCCGAGGATATATCACTTTACATTTCTATGCTTTGCGTTAGTTTTATTTGAGTTTGTGGTGGCCATGACTTGTCATGATACCTTTTTAGACTGTAGAGGTAGAAGTTTTATAGACTAGAGTATGGTGACATTGATGTTGAGGTCTTTCTTTCCTTGAACTGAGTTTCTTAAAACTACTATTATGTCATAGATGTTGAGACAGATCTTGTTGGCCTATGGCCCTTATTTATTGAGTTAGCAGTATACTGAGCTGCCCACTATTATGTTTTTCCTTATTTCTAATATCTTCCGCTGAATTAGATGATTAAATGACTGTCATGAGACCGAGTGGTTTGTTTAGGGACTGGCAATAGTCTTTGGGTGCTGGTTACGTCTAGGGTACTCTCCCAGGGCATGACAATTTTCGTCAAGAGGAGTAAAATATGCTTATCTTCGTCTCTTAGACAATATTTTGTTCCACCAAATTTTTTTTGGCAAAGTATTAAAATGAGTCAACAAGCAATGTGAATTACAAGATATCTGTATTTTTTTTTATTGAAATGTTTTTTACATATCTTTTTCTAATAAGATTTTAACGATACACATTATATATAGACATTAAATTAGAATATTATAAAATATTTTATTTATGTGATGTTCTCTAAATGTAATTTCTCTATCTGGCCACTATTCTTTACCATTATGTTTCACTAGGGGTGGCAAAATAAAGTTCAATCTGCCCAACCCGTTGAAGTTTGGACGGACTAATAATCCGCCCATTTATTAGCTCAACCCATTTAAAATTGGCTTGTTATGCAACCCGAATTGACTTAAGAGAGATCTTGTCAAAATATTTTTAAAATAATTTTTTATAAATTTTATATATTTTATATAGCTATAGTAAAAATATATAATTTAATTAAATATCAAAATATTGAAAAAGAATAAATAAAATAAGTAAACTTAGTAAAAGTTGGGTCGAGTTGAGTCTTCACCCGCTCTATAACTCATTACTCAACCCGTTTTGACCCGATCTATTTTGACCCAAAAAAAATTGATTTGAATTGAATCTTAACCCGTTTGTTGTCTTAACCATCATAAATTGCTCAAATTTGACTCAACCCGCCCTATTATCACAACTATATTTCACCTCCTGCATGACCTCAAATGCTTAATATTATGTCTGTAACCTCTTTCATGATCTTTCTCTTTAGTCATGTTCATGGCTACCTTTTTGTATATCTTTTTTAATATCTTTATATAATACTATAAATAGAGGTTTTGAGGTTTATGTTGTGTAAACCTAAATATAGTTGAAAGAAAAAAAATATAAAGTCATCATTGAAATTGTTCTGATTTTTCAAAAAAACATTTTAACTTTGGAGAGGTCCTATAATCCCCCTAAACAATTTGAAAGTAATACTATTTTCTCATTTTCTAAATTGAGATGTGAGAAGGAAGTGATTTTCATACACCAATTTTAACTTACCATATAAAAATGTCATAAATTATAAAAATAAATATAAAAAAATATTGTTTACATCCCTGCACCACCCCACCCCACCCCACCCCATCCCATCTCAACACCTTCCCGCTCCCACCTACCTCTCCCCTTTTCCTACCATTCTTTATTAAATTAAAAGGATAAATAATTTCATCCATTGATGATTACTTATTGTCGTGTGATTTTTGGAGTATATGTATCTCTCCTAAAGCAGCTAGGGCTAACCACCTTAATCTGTCATTGTTGTCGAAAAATAATTTTTCGCCAAATAAAATGACGACGAATGATAACTTTCTCTTCTTTTTTTTATTTTTTTTATCATCTTCATAAAAAATCAAGATGTTGAGAATGATAAATTCTATCATAGCATTAAGAAAGAAAATAAGAGAGCAAATGAAGAGTTGAAAGATTGGGGATGACTTCACAAAGTACTTGTCCTGTGATTATGAATCAAAGTTCAAGAAATTCTACAGTGCTAACTCGATCACGAAGACTCTAACAAATTTCAATGATTGTTAATGGTGTTTGAATTCATTTGGTGAAGATGGGTCTTTTTCTATTATGCCACATGACTTCTTTTATATTGGTCAGAGGTTGTTTTTTAAAATACTCACGCGCTGCTACAACATGAGAACATAGCATGTGCAAAAATAAGTGAAAATGGCCTATTCAGTTTAGTTGAAAATTATTTTGGAGGGTTATAGGCCGCCTATAAAGTTACGATATCTTTTTGAATGAGGGTTATAGGCCGCCTATAAAGTTACGATATCTTTTTGAAAAATCAAAACAACCTCGGTGATAACTTTATATCTTTTCTCAAAAAAAATTATTATATTGATATTGTTACACTATATATATATATATTTTGTCTTCATCTTGATATTACTGTTCTAGACGTAGTTGTACAACAACACTTGGTGTTTCATATTTTGTAAAATACTTACTGTTTCATATTTGTAGCAAAGCAATAAATTTCAT
>JAPFFP010041733.1:0-14875 GCA_026153255.1 Solanum medicagineum | reverse complement strand
CATAACTTGAAACTTCACAATACTCTACCAGTCAAACATACTAAGTATTGCAGGTCGGTATTAATAAAAATATTGTATTATATAAAATAATTGGAGGTCGGTATTGATAAAAATAATTAAATAAAAAATATCAACGGTAGTCACTATATACATATTTTAATGAAAAGTAATTTAATTATGTAAAACATAAACACAACGACTTCTGAAAGTCGGTATTATAATTTATCTTTTTTTGTTATTTTACACATAATCATCATCCAGAGGACGATTTGATTAAAAATAGATTATTTTTAATATTTCATTGAGATAAAATGAAATATTGTTATTTATTTATTAAATTCAATACCGACTTGAAGAAGTCATTTTTTCTTATATAATTTTTTTTGGGAAAAGTTTTGACCTCCGAAGGTCGATATATTATTTTTTTACATCTTTTTGATTAACTACCAACTTCCTGAAGTCGGTTTTTTTAAGTTTTTTATTTTTAAAATTTATTAAATACTACCGACTTTCGAAAGCTGAAAATTACCGACTTCCATTGGAGCTCAGTAATTATGAAATCGGTGTTCACAATTTTTTAAGTATTGAAACTTTATTGTTAGTGTGATTCTGAATCAAATTGATGAATGCTATCAACACATTAGCAATTTCATCCTTGATTCGTAGAAATCTGGTCCAAGTGAAACTTGAGAAATCATCAACAATCAAAAGAATGTTTTTCTTTCCACCTCTGCATTGCACTTTCACTGGGCCACATCCAGTGGTCTTGAAGTGCTCACTTCTTTCTTAGATTTAAAAGAGATTTCAATCTACTTCCCTTTGACATAAGCTTCAGATTTTGTTATCACCAAACTTAATTTTTAGACGTTCAAGAATCATGTCCTTTGCCATAAGTTTATTCTGTAAAGATGTGCTGACATGTCCCATTTTCTATGCCATAACTCACTAGTTTCATATTGAGCGCCGAGACAGGTTAAGTTATCACCTTGAGCTGAGTTGAAATCAACTACATACATATTCTTGCATCTCTTAGCAGTAAAAATCACTTTCTTCGTGGTAACATAACATTTTTTATAAAACAATCGGACCTCATTCCCCTTACCACAAATCTAAGACACACTTAGTAAACTATACTTCAACCCATTTACATAGTACACATCTTCAATGGAATTCTCTAGTGACTTCTCTGTTCTCCCAATCCCCAAATACAACCCCTTTTGTCATCTCCAAAAGAGATACTACTCCCTTGCAAACCCTTCAAAGAGAGGAAACTTTCAATCCCTCCAATCACGTTCCTGGAGCATTCACTATCCAAAACTAGCACTGACTGCTTCCTTTTAACTATTCTTGCATAAAGGATCACTTGTTAGTCTTTGGGAACCCATTTCAAACTTGAGCTCACAAAAAGTAGATAGAGGCATAATCAAGTGTTTCTTGGTCCAAGGAGGCAATTTTCTTGAGACTTGCCAAGACCTGATTCCTTGCTTTTGAACCCCTTTTTACAAGTTCAATCATATCTGAGTGATGTTGTTGATTCCTAACAACCCTTTTTAATGCTTCAAAATCACCTTTTAGATGTCCATTTCTGCCACAATTAATGTAGACATAGCAAGTTGTCTGACATAGAAAAATACTTGCTACTGGGATTAAAGAAAGGATCTATTTTGTTTACATAGCCTAGGCTCATTCCCCCATTACTCCTTTGAGATGTCATGTCAAACAAGTGCTTTGAGGAAGTTGTCCATTTAAGAGACTTGTTTAGTTCATCCGTCAGTTTCATTAGGTTCCTTTCTAGTTGATCATTTCTTTCTAGTGATACCATCAATTTTACCTCAGAATCTTTTAATATATCTTCAAGAACCAGCTCAACATTACTAGCCTTACCCTTAAGCTTCATATCAAGTTTTAACCCTTCTTCTAACATTTTCATGAAATCATTCTTTTCAGCCTCTAGTGCAAGAGTTTTTTCTTCTAGGTCAGATATTGGAATTGCTAAAATTGTTTTCTTATCTTGAAAGATGTCAGTGTTATTGTTTAATAATTTTTTTCAGCAGTTAACTCACATAAGGAATCAATTAACACAAATGCAAGTTTTTTCAATTTCTTCACAAAGTAAAGATTCAAATTCTCCTTCAGATCAAGTAATATTATCTCCTCCTCAGCTTTATCATCAGACTTTACCATAAAGACAAATAAAGTATCAAAGATTTTATCATCATTTTTTAAGGCTAGCATAGAGGTATCTTCATGTTGTTCTGACTCTTTAGATTCACTTGAGATATCTCTCTAGAATGCCCAGACTTTATTCACAACCAACTCTACTGCTTTCCTTCTGAATCTTTTGAGAACCTGGTCCCTTCGTTTGTCAGTCCCAAACTTGGTAGTTTATTTATGTTTGGCTTTATTCTAGGGACATTTTCTAACATAATGCTCTGATTTTTTGCATCCACAACACAACTCGACATTGTTAAAGGTTTTACCAATGTTGCCTTTCTTTCTAAAATCACCATGCTTACTCACAATATTTTGAAATTTGCGAGTCAGATAGGCCATATTCAACCCATCCTCCTCCTCATCACTCTGAGTAGATTTCAAAGCTAAGGACTTGTCCTTCTTGTTATCCCTTTTAGTTAAGTCATGTTGCTTTATTTCCAATGAGTACATCCATAGTGAGAGTCTTTCAGATCTTTGGCTTCAGTGATAATATCCACCTTGCTCTTCCAAGAATTAGGAAGAACTCTTAAAATTTTTCTGACCTGCTTGCTTTGACTGATAGATTCCCCCAGACACCTCAGCTCATTTGTTATAGATGAGAACTTAGTATGTATATCATGGACTGATTCTCCTTCCTTTATGATGAAGTTCTCATATTGAGAAGTTAGTATGTCAACTTTGGACTCCTAATTTGTTCAGTCCTTTCATGAGCATTTTTTAGACAATCCCATATTTCATTTGTTGATTCACATACTAATATCCTATTGTATTCTTTTGCATCTATTCCACACATAAGAAACTTTTTGGCTTTGTAGTTCTTCTCAATCTTCTTCTGTCAGGTTTATTGTATTGTTGTAGGGTCTTCGGAATAATTTTGGTGATTTCACCTTCTTTGACTTCAATAACAGGAACATATGGATCATCTAGAACAATTCCATAACTCACTGTGCTCAGCCGTGAGAAAGTCATGCATGTGAGTCTTCCACCAGCTGTAGAACAGCCCATTGAACTTCGGTGGTCTTGTGCATGGATGATTGTCCTTCCACTAAGTTAAGAGGAGCAACCATTGTACTACATACATATCTCTAGGCATTAGCCGATTAGAGATCCCTGCTCTGATACCTATTGTTGGAATGTATGCTTCCACTACAATCAGGGACTAGGTCCCTCGACACAGTAATAATATTAGAACAGATGGACTAAGCAAAAAGTAGATAATAAGAATACATGATTGTACATGAAAAACTCCTTACTGAAGGGACAAATAACAACGACCTGTACCATAGGATTTTCAAAATAAATGTCACGCCCCGGGAGGGGACCCAAGACGTGGCCGGCACTTAGAGACTATTGCTAGTCCCCTAGTGAACCACTTGGTCTCATCACATTCATTCATTCATACATTTTAAAAATCAGCAAAAGATATAAGGAACTAGCTCAAAAATAATATTACAAATAAAAGGACTAGTAGAAAGAAACTAACTCAACAAGTCTCAACATCAACATTCGACTCTAGTCTATGAAGCCTCTATCACTATCAAGTGGTGCCAATGACAGACCCATGGCTACTTCAATCAAAATAAAGCTAATCAAATCTAACTCTAAAGCAAGATGAAATAAATATAAAGAATCCTCCGAAATAGGGGAGGCTCACTAATCAGCTAAACGTCTCAAATCCTCAACGATGCACCTGTTGACGATCTCCAAATTTTGTATCTGCATCATGAAATGATGCAGTCCCAGAGGGGGATATCAGCATATGGAATGTACTGGTATGTAAAATAGCTAAGTGAAACTGAAACAGGTAGAATAATATAAAAATAATCAACTAAAGAAACATGTAAAATGTCTATTTTACATGTCAAATGTCTATCTAAAGAAAGAATAAGGAGTAGACAAGTGATCCATCAACCAATCAACTCATCAATCAAATCAAACTCATCTCAGAGGGACTCATCTCAAAGGGACTCAACTCAACTCATCTCATCTCATCTCGACTCAGAGGGACTTATCTCAACTCATCTCATCCCATCTCAACTCAGAAGGACTCATCTCAACTTATCTCATCTCGACTCAGAGTACTCAGTTAGGAACTTTCTGGGAGTTTCTCTTATCCGACAACAATCACTTATGAGCCAGTGATTGTACAACAATCACGCTGATATTGGCACAGCCGTTCTGTACTTGCCAGGTAGAGAACGAATCGAAACCACATAGACAAGTCCAAATGGAGTCAGCAAATCTATAAGTCCTCTATTGATTTCAGGGACTTCTAATCAGAGGGGACCTCAACATAATATGATGTGATGGTCCTGATTCTCATTTACGTTTGGCTACGTAGTTTGACGAGTGCGAGTTGGTTTAACTCTTACTTTTTTGGTGCTTGATACTCCTCCCATGACTTAATGCTCATAAAAAAATCCATCTAATCAAACTATGTCAATCCAATCGTCTCAATCAGCCTCACGGAGGCACAATCTTTCAATTAGTCTCATAGAGACCTTAATCGTCTCATCAATCAACATCTCAATCGATAGCTCAAGGCTTAGAACAATCATTAGGGAACAATCAAATAGACAAATCGTTAGAGTGCATTTATGGAGACTCAAGGGACTATCAAGTTCTATCAACTCATCATCATTCTCACCTCACAATCACAATCACAATCACTATCAATATTCTCACTCAAGGCTCTAGACTCAATCCCTATCTTCTTTCATGCATGTTTTTAAGATTTAACACATAGGATTTATGTAATATCTCATGAAAATATTCAATTCAATAAAACAAGTTTATGATGATCATCAACATATGAAAATATATGTAAGAAGTATACTTTTTTCAAGAAAATAATTAAGATTCATGCATT
The DNA here is from genome assembly GCA_026153255.1 of Solanum medicagineum. Taxonomy (NCBI): domain Eukaryota; kingdom Viridiplantae; phylum Streptophyta; class Magnoliopsida; order Solanales; family Solanaceae; genus Solanum; species Solanum medicagineum. Next base: position 9,792 of record JAPFFP010041733.1, on the reverse strand, counting down.
TAGACTCAGGAATCTTCAACTCTCATCTAAGAATATCTATGGGGCACGTGAGAGAACAATCTCATGTTTTCGTTTAGCCTTACATACCTGAAAAGTTGATATTACTATTGCTATTTGAGAATACTAGCTTTCTTGGAGAAAATCCTCGATCTTTGTAGTTCTTTTAGAGTGGAAGAACTTGGAAAGACATTTTTTGAAGAACTTCTCTTTGATTCTTGAATTCTTGATTTAGATTCTTTAGAGTTCTTGATGAAGAACCCTAATTCTTGAAGAAGAAGAATCAACAAATCCTTTCTTGGGATTCTTGAATTCGTTTTCTTGGAACCCTAAGTTATGATTTAAGGTTCTACTAGGGATTCATGAATATATGAAGAAATTTGGATTAACTAAATTGAAATTTATGAAGAATAACTCACCTTGAGGATGAATCTTGAAAGCTAATCCCAACATGATGACTTTCTTGATAATGCTTAAGCGTTTATGTTTAGGAGTGAAGGAGAGGGTTTTTGATTATGAAAACTAACGCTTTATGTGTTTTGGGACCTTAAATTGATCCCCAAAGGTTTTTAGGATAAAATTAAACTCAAAATAAAAATAAAAAGGTCATTTATCTCATCTAAAAAGGATCCGCGTTAGGTCCGCGACGCGGAGCCATCGCGCATCTTCAGACAGCTCTGCAGGTCTTCAGTAAAATGGTCATAACTTTTTACTCTAAACTCGGATTAAGGCATAATTGAATACGTTGGAAAGCTAATTCAATTATATTTGATTTGATATATTACGGCTCACCTAACTCATTATACTTTAGGAGATATGGTAATTTGAAATTGACCCTTCTATCAACTCATACAAAAACTTAGTTGGTAGAAATTCTTTGGACTTGACTTGATGTAAAAGATCTCTTATATTCATTTATTAAACTTATGAGGGGGTTGGGAATTGATCAGAATAGCCCTTAAATGATTTAAAATTTTGAAGAAAAATATAAGTGTGTATCCACAACAGGTTCGCGTCGCAGCTCTGTCGCGCATTCTCACTCGAATTTGGTTTGGGATCAAAAAATTATTTTTCGATCTAACGATCTAAAAGTCGAATGAGATCATTTTCTCACTCAATGTTCTATGCTGATTGCATATTCGATCTGGGATTTACAAACGGAGCATGGGTAGACGCGTTATGTGCACATCTCTATTCTAGGGGTATTTTGGTAATTTTACCGGGCATTGCATCATCTCCCCCTAAGGATCATTCGTCCTCGAATGATAAGTAAGGGTGGATATCAAGGCACGAATAGACTCGAAACTCCACTCAATATTCAATCTATCAATCTATCTTTTAACTCTTCATTTCTATCAACATTCTCTATTCGGACTCGAGAATAAACACTCAACAAGAAAAGACAATCAATTTGGTCAAGGGTAAGAAATTTACCTTCAACATTCACATCATTAGGCATGAGTAATGATCAAGACTCTTCTCAGTAATCATTCAACAAATCAAACTATCGACCCATTCAGACGAGCACAAATCACCTAGAATAGACAAATCGGTTTGGATCAAGAGTAGAGATATTCTCTTAGGCATTTGCAACATCAAGCACGAATGGAATGTCGAAACCTAATCAATTCGAATTATTTAAATACTTCGACAATCAGTCCTTCGAACTCAGTAAGGAAAGCATCAACTCTAATCGAGAATGGGACCATCGATACATAGGACTCTACGTATAACTCTCAAGTTTAGTACCTCGTCTAAATTGTGCTATTCTTCAGGCCACTCTTCTCTATTAACTCAAGCTTATAGCTCCTATTCAACTCACTACCTATCCACATCCTCTTATTGCATTCAAGCATACTTCTGAGCCTCAAGGTGCTACCCTCAATACTTATCTCTATACTTCCATACGGGCTTTCATTAAAAGATCACTAATCCTCTTCACTAATTCACAATCATGAAGTCTTCGATAGTCTGTCATCAATACTCGCATAACAATGATCACACATTCAAGCCTATCACTCTAACCACTTCAACTCTGTCTTAGAATTTTCAAGCCTACTTAGCACCTCTACATCCACCATTCAATGAGCTCCCACTCAAATACACATCAACATACTCTTAGCCATCTTTTGCATGTAATAAAGTCTCATCTCTCTCCTCCTCCCTATCTCTACCCCTACTTGACACAAATACAACACCAAAGTCATAATAAGGATACATTCACTCCTCCTTATCTACCCTTATTCGCCGTCTACTACTATCAACATCACCACTTGGACCAAGGGGAACTCGTCATCTCTACATCCTACCATCAACAATGGCATAACAAGACGAAGGTCAATGCATGCGTAAGATAGCATCATAATGAAGAACTCTCACTCTCTCACTCCTTAACTATCACTCCTCCATTCTCATCCACATTTCTATCAAGACATGGGAAGACAAGATCACTCAAAGAACTTGAAACGATGATCATTAGTATGAGTCAATTGAGAAATATTATTTGAGAACATTCATAAGGAAGTACAATCTCCCTTTATCTATCAAGACTCATTCTGAGTTCACAGAACTATACGTAGTGTAAAATTCAGGTCACATCTCATTCAACATAGGACTGAAAACTCTTAGATCCATGGGGTCAGATCAAAACTAATGAATAAATTCATCGTTTTTCATCCTCACAACTCAACATGAATAACAATCAACAAGTTCTATATGGGACAAGGCCATGGGCATGGCAGTCGTATACTAGATAGGAATAGAGTATCATCTTCACTGAAGTATAGGGAATATACGAGATGGAAAAAATTAATGCTCATCCAAATCAACCTTTCACCATCGAACACTCAAAATCTACTTCGATCTATCACATCACCATCTCCCCCTTAGCTCAAGGGTCATCCCGTTAAGTTTTGCAAATCAATTTTCTCTACTAAGCTATAAGCATATACCTATACACGATAGAGGAATCACTATTCACAAGAATAAGCATCTTAAACTCTTCTATCATTCTATAGTCTTATAAATAAATTAGCCACTAAGACTGTCTTCAAAGATACCACTCTTAGCTTCCTCTTGTCTCTATGGAAATCTCTCTCTTTATTTGTTGCTCTTAATGGCATACATAACCACTTCCCATAACTCTTACATTCTAACCTCTTCTTTTTGTCTGCTAGCACTCAACTTCTGTGCTCTCATAAACTCATTTGTATGAGGCTTAGGCTATAAAGGAAAAACTCATCATCGTCTATCCATACATCTCATTCAACTTAGTTGCTCGGGATGACAAGGAATGCTTACCTCAACCTACTCCACATTGACAACTCAAATATACTTCTAGATTCTTATAGCAGTCATAGCTTAGAGCTTCACATATCTTTACACAATCATGGGTATATATCTCAAGTCTCTTCTTATCTATTGAGCTATCCTCGTTTCACTCGTCTTACCTAAAGGGAACTTGTACTCTGCCCATAGTATCACTTTCCTTACAACTCAGTACCACTCACCTATTCAATCATATCTCCTTATCTAACTAAGGTTCATAACTCAATGAATCTCATGAACTCTCACTTAAAATTCATAAGCCTAGTTTATATCTATCACAATGGAAGCACTCTTTTTTCGTATTCAACATCTACACTTCACCCTCAATAGTGTGGATTCTACAATACTCGATATAAACTCCCTTCTAGCTTGAGCACGCTCCATCACATTCTAATAATAACTCTTCCTCTATATCTCATCATGAAAATCATAGGGTACTTACGACTCTTTCATCAAACTTATGACAATCAACACATCACCTCATTACTTACCTACTAGGTACATAACTCTAACTCAAAGCCTAAATTAGCTATCACTCTTGTTATCTCATCCCTTTCTTTCCATCATCATCCTTCTAACTCTGGGATGATTCAATTCTACTCAGGGTTTATAAGACTTTCACATCTCACTCTTAAGTGGTAGCATTAAATGCTTTAGATACGTAAGTTTCTCTCTCATGGGTAACATCAGAAGCAACTTTTGAATAAGAGGGTCTGTGTACAGCTAACTCAAATGCACGATTCATATGAGCAATAGTGCACTCTTTCTAGTCAATTAACTTAGAACATTAGTTGGGTTATCTCAAGCCTGGTGCAGTCTCTCTATCATTCTGATTACTGTATCACAAGGAATCTCATCAGTAAGAGTTTGAACATTACCGTCTCTATCATCTCGTGGACGAGGCGTAGACGAAAGGCTTAGAGCATCACGTGAATCATAATAGACTTCTTAGGAAATAGCTCTATTGCACGATTTAGAATCTGAAAGAAGGGAAACAATTCCTAAATATCCTATAGCCTCCAAATTATAGATGTGGAGCTCTTCACATCAATAGTAAGGACTCTACTAGACACGACTTCATAGATTCCCTAGGACACTTGAACTCGTGCTCTGATACCAAGTTTGTCATGCCTCGGGAGGAGACCCAAGACGTGGCCACCACCTAGAGACTATTGCTAGTCCCCAAGCGAACCACTTGGTCTCATCACATTCATTCATTCGTACATTTTTAGAATCAGCAAAAGATATAAGAAAGTAAATGGGTACATCATCATCTTGTCTCAAAAATAATATTATAAATAAAAGGGCTAGTAGAAAGAAACTAGCTCAATAAGTCTCAACATCAACATTCGACTTTAGTCTATGAAGCCTCTATTACTATCAAGTGGTTCCAATAACAGACCCATGGCTACCTCAATCAAAATAAAGCTAATCAAATCTAACTCTAAAGCAAGATGAAATAAATATAATGAATCCTCCGAAGTAGGGGAGGCTCACCAATCAGCTAAACGTCTCAAATCCTCAACGATGCACCCGTTGACAATCTCTAAATCTTGTATCTACATCATGAAATGATGCAGTCCCAGAGGGGGACGTCAGTACGTGGAATGTACTGATATGTAAAATAGCTGAGTGAAATCGAAACAGGTAGAATAATATAAAAATAATATAAACTCAATATAGAAATCAATTAACATGTCAAATGTCTATCTAAAGAAAGAATAAGGAGTAAAAAAGTGACCCATCAACCAATCAACTCATCAATCAAGTCAGACTCATCTTAGAGGAACTCATCTCAAAGGGACTCAACTCAACTTATCTCATCTTATCTCGGCTCACAAGGACTCATCTCAACTCATCTCATCCCATCTTGACTCAGAGTACTCAGTTGGAAACTTTCTAGGAATTTCTCTTATCCGACAATAATCACTTATGAGCCAGTGAGAGAACAATATCATATTTTTGTTTAGCCTTACATACCTAAAAAGTTGATATTACTATCGCAATTTAATGACTGCTAGCTTTCTTGGAGAAAATCCTTTATCTCGGTAGTTCTTTTAGAGTGAAAGAACTTGGAAAGACATTGTCTGAAGAGATTCTTTTTGACTCTTGAATTCTTGACTAAGAATCTTTAGAGTTCTTGATAAAGAACCCTAATTCTTGAAGAAGAAGAAGAATTAATAAATCCTTTCTTGGGATTCTTGAATTCGTTTTCTTGAAACCCTAGGTTATGATTTAATGTTCTTTTAGAGATTCATGAACAGATGAAGAAATTTGGGTTGGGTAGATTGAAATTTATGAAGAGTAACTCACATTGAGGATGAATCTTGAAAGCTAATCCCAACTTGATAACTTTCTTGATAATTCTTGAGCGTTTATGTTTAGGAGTGAAGGAGAGGGTTTTTAATTATGAAAACTAACGTTTTATGCGTTTTGGGGCCTTAAATAGACCCCCAAAGGTTTTAGGATAAAAGTAACCTCAAAATAAAAATAAAAAACGTCATTTATCTCATCCAGAAAGGGTTCGCGTTGGGTTCGCAATGCGGAGCCGGCGCACACCTTCAGACAACTCTGTAGGTCTTCAGTAAAATGGTCATACGTTTTACTCCGAACTCAGATTAAGGCGAAATCAGATACAATGAAAAGCTAATTCAAATATCTTTGATTTGATATATTATGGGTCACCTAAGTCATTATATTTTAGGAGATATGGTCATTTGAAGTTGATCCTTCTATCAACTCATACAAAAACTTAGCTGGTAGGAATTCTTTGGACTTCACTGTAAAAGATCTCTTATATTCATTTATTGAACTTAAGAGGGGGTTGGGAATTGATCAAAATTCCCCTCAAATGATTTAAAAAATTTGAAAAAAAACATAAGTGTGTATCCACGACAGGTTCGCGTCGCTACTCTGTCGCGTATCCTCACTAGAATTCTGTCTTGGATCGAAAAATTATTTTTCGATCCGACAGATCTATAATTCAAACGAGATTATTTTCTCACTCAAGTTTCCATGCTAATTGCATATCCATCTCAGATATACAAACAGAGCATGGGTAGACACGTTATGTGCACATCTCTATTATAGGGGTATTTTGGTAATTTTACTAAGTGTTACAATAAACTTCACTAAAGTGCAAGAGCAATGTATTCTATTACAACCTGTTGTAATTAGACACTACCCCTCTTCATCCCTTTGCTTGCAACACACCTATTACAAGACTTAGAGCCTTAACAATCACACGACTGCCCACGACACAACTAATCTTAGTTGATGTTGACTTCTACCCACAGATGCAAGGTCACATCTAATCAATAATCCAAAATGATTCTCACACTCACTGATCTAGATTCCTTTATAGATTAGAAAAATGATGTAACGACCCATTAGGTCATTTTGAATACTAGAGATTTTTATTCCATAAAAGATTTATCTCATAAGATTTTAGTGGATATTTTAGACTATTTGATAGATATGATTAATTAAGTTTAAGGTAAATTTAGATAACTAATTTAATTGGAGGACTAAATTGATAACTCATAAAATATCCTATACCACTTAGAATATATGTTAAAATCAGTTAATAAGGTTTATTATTCTTTTAACTAAAACACTAATCAGTTACGGATGGTGCCGCTAACAATAAGAAAAATCGGCGAGGGATTCAGTTAAGTGAATCCAATTTATATTACTTTAGTAGAAGGTGTTTGATATTATTTGTTATATGAAAGATATTTGGGGCATATAGATTACATTGGTTTATTGAAAAATGCATAGAAATTAAAGAATGATGATGATGCACTTTAACAATTAACCAATAGCGATCAGATACTAGCTTACATATATATTTATATATATATATGTACACATACAAAATAGATTGTAGGCAGGCTAGTTGCTATATATGTTTGGACAGTTCCGGGTAAAAGAATTTATAAGTTCTTATAATATAGGTTCAGCAAATCATTATTTTAACACTTTTAGTGTTAGTTAATTTTCGTATAATTTATTCTTTTAAATATAATTAGAGTTAAGGTTACTTAGAGGAACTAAGACTTGATCCTAGGGTTGAAATTTAGAAAATTGATAAAGAATTGAGTGAGTTGTTGGGTCTAAGCTAGACATATAGTAGTATGGGTGTCTATGGACTCATTTGCTTATGAATATTACATATTTGATAGATTCGAAACATTTGCAGATATTGGAGGAAGGAAAAGCGGTGGTGACTAGCTTGCTTGACTTCGGTTCTTCGGTTGAGGTAGGTTATGGTTTGATCTATCGAATAGTGAGACTCTTAATAGTGATTGATAGTCATTGAGTAAAGTGGTGATATTTGCTACGCACTTAATTATTATGTTCGGTTGACTGATATATTGTTGTAATCGTTCTGCAATCCCAAGACCATTAAATCCATAATCTTGAACTTGATCCCTCAAAGTGATGCCTTGAATAAAGAAGGCTTGGTGAAACATTGGTAATGAAGTGAGAAGTAATGATAAAGAATAATGAATTATATATATATTGGATCGAGTGTCACATTCCGACACATATATAATATAGGATCGGGCATCATGTTCCGACACATATATTATAGGTTCGAGTGTCATGTTTCGACACATATATATTATAGGATCGAGTGTCATGTTTCGACACATATATATTATAGCATCATGTGTCACGTTCTGACACATATATATTATAGGATCGAGTGTCACATTCCGACACATATATTATAGGATTGGGTGCCGGCACGATAATAATAAAGGAAAATATGTTAAAATAATTTAATATTCTCAATCTCAAATAACACATCTCCCAAAACAAGTGTGGTGTAGAGGCCTGAGTCCTCATGTTTGTTTTTTTTATATCGTTATCCGATTACGTACTTGTTTTATGTACTTATTTTATGATGTTATCACTTGTACCTGTTGCTTGTTGCTTGCAACATGTTAGGTGTTATAGTTGATTTCCTGATATTACTTATGCATATTAATTTATATTTGGAGTCGGCCAAGGATACCTACTCAGTACATGTGGCTCGTACTGACTCTTGCTTGTGTTTTCTTTGTTTGCAGCAAATATTCTATCAACTTTGCCTCGCCCTTAGCTCTAGCCAGTCTTTTGTATACCAGATTTTAGGGTGAGCTAACCTTCTAGCTCGTGTGGATTCTATCAGTTATGATATGGTGTCCTTAGCTTTCGAACATAAACTATTTTATTGATATATTCTGGTGTTGCTACTCTTAGACTTAGTACTTGAATTAGATGTCCTTAATGTGATGACTTTCAGGTTTTGGGAAATGTTGTGTAATAGAAATTATAGGTTTTGTTTTTCTTACTTTAATAAGTTGAACTTCTGCATTAAGATTATAATTTATAAGTGAACTCTTAGAATGGATTGGGGTGTATATGTTGGTTCTCACACCTAGGAGGGAAAGTGTGGGTGCCACTCACGGTCCATTTTGGGTCGTGACAAATGATGTCTCAATACTATCAGTACAAACACAACATTAACTAGAAGACTTTATTAGACTCACTCTATAAGGCCCCTCTAGTTCTTGACGTCGTGTATCTCAACAGAGACCAAGTGGATGTCACGCCCCAAAGTCCCGTTAGGGCAGACTGGCACCCGTTGCTAATAAGGCACGGGAGAACCAACCTAAACTATGCGCTTTTTATACATATTGTAAGGGATTTCAACCGTCAACATGTCTTAAAGCAAATAAACAATGATAACAAGACAAAAGGAAATGCATATGACTAGGCCGTTGGGGCCACGCTGTCTAAAGTACGAGACATGACTATACTTTGCTTGACATAGTCTACAAAGCCTCTAAATAAAGAGAAATATCTTACAAGGGTCGGGACAGGCCCCGCCTCAGCTAACTGTACAATATAAACATAAACTCTAGACATATACAAAGCCCCGAAGCAACCTGGAGCTTGGTGACAGCAGCTGAATATCTTGTACTCCTACCGGGGAGATCTACTAGCAACTGTACCTGCAGCATGAAATGCAGGTCCCTCGTAAGGGATGTCAGTACGAGATAATGTACTCAGTATGTAAGGCAGGGAACATTGTATGGGATATAACAACTCAAGTGAAACTGTACACTGATGTAGCATAAGAGACCACCTTTAGTAGCACTGTGGGAACATGTACTTTATGTTCTTTATATTACTTTACCTTTACCATAAACTGATCAGTGGTGAAATTGTATCGGGTTCGTCCCTGGCAAGGTGCTATCTCCACCCCTCGGGCTACCCCCTATCAGAACTGTATACTTTATCTTTCAATTACCTTTGACATGATTCTTTTGGTGGCCATAACATTGGAGCTGTAAGACTGTATATGTAACATATTACATGGGTATGATCACATAAGACGATATGACAATGAAAAGAGTACATTACACAAATGATGCAATGCGTATGAAATGGAACAACTCGTGAACTTTATTCTGT
>JAPFFP010041732.1:0-14876 GCA_026153255.1 Solanum medicagineum | reverse complement strand
TACTTCTGCCTTTGGACATTAATATTCCATTGAAAAAAGTAGCTACAAAGATCATTAAGAGAAACAAGAGATCCATTAAGAAATCTGGAGCTAGACCTTAAAATCAAGGTGTAAAAAATGAAATGGTAAACAAGAATATCGTATTTATGTAGAACGATGAGTAAGACATGAGAATTCTAAAACATCTTGTGGAGATGTACCATTCTGAGTCGAATCTATGTAGTTTTATTGATAAGTTTGTCGGAAAATGCTTTATAAGTTATTTTTTTAATTTAAAATATAACTTCAAGATGGATTTATGATTTTCATGGCTAAACACTGATGATTGAATAAAGTGAAAAGTGTTTTACAAAATGTGAATTATTATTGTGGTCAAATGATTGAGTCCTTAAATGAAGAGCCTAAGGAAAGATCATAAAAAGTAGTTGCAATGTAAATTAGCACTATACATTGTTGATATAAATACTTATGTTATCATTGTAATTTAACATATTACAACATGTGATATAACATTTATTCTAGCTATTAAAAAAATACATATTAAAAAAGTGCTTAACAATAGTCCTTAAAAAATTCAACACATAACAAGAAACATCTAGACAAAACAACTGGCACAAATGGAAAGACATGTAATACAGTTGAATAATAGATGCACGTAATTAATGTGGTGAAAAGATACTAATCAAAAAGTCAAAAAAATTGGGGATAATATTTAAAGATTTTCTGAGAAAACAAAATCTTTCTTCAAGCAAAGTTTTTGTAAAAATATCCGCTTTGATTTTCAGTATTCACAAAAACAATTTCAATGTTGCCATTCAAAGCATGATCTCTAATAAAATGATGTTTAAAATCAATATGCTTAGCTCAAGAAAGATGCACAAGATTTTTAGCCAGACAAATAGCACTAGAGATATCACAAAACATTTGAGCCGGTTTAGCATTGATATCAACATCACTCAATTGTTGAATCATCCAAAGAACCTGAGTACAACATAATCCAATAGCTGCATATTTAGCCTCAGTAATGGAGATAGATACACAATCTGTTTCTTACTATTATAGTATTTATATGAACCAAAACTCAGAGATGATTGATTAGCTTTTTCATGATATCTGAGTTGGTTTGGGTGGAAGGATGGTATAGTGGAGGTTTACTCCCACAAGGGAGATTGTGGTTTTAAGGTACCAAGTGGGCTATATGTGTTTGAGGTTGAAAATTGGGTCAACATTGTGTGTGAGTCCTCATAGGGTGTAGAGGAAGATTGGTTAGGTTGCATTAGAATGGGAATTGCCTAATGGCTCGTCCAGTTCTTCATGCTTCTAGGTTGAGGGATGTGTTGGTGACTCTAGTGCTATAGAAATATTTGAGGTCATGGGTATTGTGGAGGATAAGTTAGCTTAGGAGAAGGTGCCGGTGGAGGTATTGGCTGGATGGGTGGAGCAGTTGATTTATAGGAGGTAGTGTTCGTCAAGGCCCTTTAGAAGAATCGTCAATTCGAAAGTGTCCCTCGGGAAGCCAGAGCGAGCATGGAAAAGCAATATCCATATCTTGTTCAGTCTACTAAATCTTATGATAATGCGTTAAGTCATTTTTTCATGGTTCCAAGTCATAAGTCTCAGTCCTCATGTCATTTATATATATTCATGTTTATATCGACAAGTTCATATTGATTTTGATACTTATGTTGAGGTTTTTGAAAATGATATTTAAGTGCTTTGTTGCATTTCGTGTTGGCTGAAGGCATCTTGTTTGTTTCTCTTATATATGTATCTTTGACATTCTGGGACTAATAGTCCCAAGGGGGAGATATTGAAACAACCTCAAAAAGTGCCAGAAAATGTGCCTTGGAAGTGCCTTGAATTGTAGTTTTCATATATCTCAAAAGTTGAACGTGATATCGAAAATCCAACTTCATATTCTTGATCAGGGGGTCAAATTGAGTGGGATTGGGTCTAAACCTGATTTTAGAGCAACCGTAGCGAATTTTAAAATTTCAAAGTAAGCAAAAATCAGTGACCAGGCGCGACGTTGCCAGGGCGCGCCAGTGTGTTATTTCATGCAGTTTTTTTGAGTTCGGTCCATTGATTTTGGGTCTTGGGCCTAAGCCTTCCCATATGTGAAAATACCTATACTTAGTCATATTTCACCTTCATATCACACAAGGCATTCCTCAAAACCCTCTTAAACATTTAGGCTATTATTTCACTCAAAATCAAGTGTCCAAATCTCTTCCGGATAGTAAGGAATTCATCCAAGTTTCAAGTCTCCATTCACATCTTCATCAAGGAATTCTCCAAAGGCAAGGTATGTGGGTTTCAACCATTGGGTCCTTTCACCCATGGTGCCTAAGCTTCTTCTCTACCTAAATCGCATGATTAAAGTTGATTTACTCATCGATCACACTTATTATGAATTTCACTGCACACTATGCTATGGTCTCATGAAATTGTGATTATTTTAGCATGTTTTGAGCTACAAATCCAAGATTTATTGTGATATTTGATGAAGGTTTTTGATGTATATTTTTTAGAGTGCTCCCGAATATCTATGAATGGTTTTACACAGACTATTCGAGCGTGATTCCACTCTTTAAATGCATTATTTTACACTAGCATTACACATTCACAAGTGTTTGATAAAATGTCCAGAAAATGTATCTTGAGTTGTTGAAGGCCTAACACATGGCATATTAGTTGAATGACCTTACGATGATGAAAGGAATCTATATCTATGGTACTTTGCTCTGTAGAGTTGTGAGATAACCACTTTGTTGGAGGGTGTGATGTTCATTAATCTAATTAAGGGATTGATACCTCATTAACATAATTGAGGGGTTGATACCTCATCAAACTGATCGAGGGGTTGATAACTTATTAAAGTAATTGTGTGGTCGATACCTCATTAACCTAATTGAGGGGTTGATACCTCATTAACCTAATTGAGGGGTTGATACCTAATTAAATCTATTTGAGGGGTTGATACCTCAATCATTGAAGATGGAAGGTGATAACCATGTCGAGGGGTTTGAACCTTGACAACCAATTGAGGGGTATGTACCTCAATCACCAAGGGTTGTAGGGTGAGACGATCCACCAGCCAGTCAAGGGGTTTGTACCTTCATAAGCTATATACTCTATAATGATGGTCTCTTCTTACACATGTATTATGATACATGTAAGAATAACTTACTTCAAGCATCTTCCATGCGTGCCATATCTTTATATGTTATTCATTTCCTATGCTTATGCATTTCGATTATGATGCTTATCTCTTGTTGCATTACATCCTACAAACTTAGTACATTCAAAAGTACTAACGCATACTCTATCCCTACATGATATTACCATGTAGAAACCGGAGCTCATTTTGGTCATCCTACTCCTCCATGTGGCTAGTGGTTCCTATTCAAGTAAGTTGGTGAGTCCTCCATTCCAAGGACAATGTCTATGTTCCTTGCTATGTATTAAAGGCTCTCTTTGTTTATGGTATGCTTTGACTATAAGTGTGAGCCCGGTTGCTTGTCTTGGCCCCTGCTAAGTTCTATGCTAGAGGTGTTGTTGGACAAGTTATGTATTATGCTTGAGCTTTGACTCACTTATGTTATTCAAGTGTTTTAACTCTTTCCTTTAGTCCCAATTTTCCTTGTTTACATTTCTTATGTTGTTCTATTTTGCTTTTGCGACTAAGGATGTGTGTATGATATGCTAAGAGGCTTGTTTAGGATTCTTTTGGGTTCCCATTCATCGTGGCACATCTAGGCCATATTTTGGGTCGTGACAAACATGGTATCAGAGTACTAGGTTGTTACGTTCTCAGCGTTCAACACACCCTGTCGATTAGAGTCTTCTTCATGGTTGTGTTGTGCACCAGAACTATGAGCAAGAGGCTATGAGATGTCTTAAGAAATGTTTCCCTTCTTCATGGTCAATGGCATGCTATAGAGTTGACGTAAGATACTTATAAGACTTTCTAAATCTAGAAAAACGACAAAGGAAAACACTAAATATTGTGCTTAGAAATTTTTGCAGCAAATGTACTACTCTCAGTGTTGAAGCATCGATACAATCATCAACAAATCTTTAGAGGTGAGATTAGTCACTACTTTATTTTTTTACCTTGTTTATGTCCTTAAAGTTTTATGATGTAATGATGATGATGATGATCTTATGTCTTTTAAAGCCTTTTGTATGTACGTAAGGAGTTAGTATATGTATTCCACCTCCCATTGTTTACATTTACATTTGAGTGGGAGATTAAGGCTTTGTTCGTTTGCACTAAGATTTAGATGTCTGAATCTAAACGCAAATATAAATGAGTAAGATGTTTCCTTGAAATTTGGACATTGAATCAGTAAGATTATTTACTTTTAATGCCTAACATATATATATTTATTTATATGTACAGAACAAAAACATAATTTAAATAAAATTAGATACAATAACATCAAAATAAGATTAAAATTGAAATACTTGTTCTTACTAATGATGGCACAAATAGTTTGTAGTAGTGGTGGTTATAGTAAGAGTAGTTTGTTAGTGGCTAGTAATAATAGTTGTGATAGTTGTGACAGTGGAGGTAGTTGGTGCTGTGGTGACTGTCATAAGGGTAGACTGATAGTGTTGTTTGTGGTAATGGTGAAGCTTGTTATGGTTGTAACTAAAGAATATGTAGTAGCTGATAATGTATTTGTGGTATTTGGCAATGATTCTAGTCATGATGATAGTAAAGATTGACCATAATGGTGGTGGTGGATGATAGAATTGGTCGAGGTGGAGGCAGATGGTGATCGAAGAATGTATGTTGGTAGTTTTTAACGGTGCTAGTTGTATTGGCAGAGTTTGTTGATAGTAGAAATTAATTGTAGTCATGGTAGAGGTTGCGACGGCCATAGAGATTTGAGAGGTAGTGGTAACTGATATAATTATACTGATAGAGAAAATTATGGTAGCAGTTAACAATAATGGTTAGTAAAATTAGTTGTTGTGATGGCAGACACGGCTAGTGCTAGACAAGGGTAATGGTAGTTCACAATAGTGATGGTGGTGATGGTGGTTGAGATGGAAGTGGTGATTAGTGGTGTTAGTTAGAGATGCTGAATATTATCATAAATAGGAGTAAGAAGTCAGCTGGGAACGCAAACAACTACCTCTCACAATCTCCACGAGAAGCCTCAGACAAGGAAAAGTAAAGAGTATCACGACAATTTGGGCTCACAACCTACAAAATTGTTGTAGCAAGGGGTGAGTACCAAACACATAGTACTTAGCAAGTGAACTACTAAACACAAAATTAAGTAATATAAAATACAAGTACCCCCAACACTTCAACCAAACCCCCACAACTACAACCTCCATAAAATTAGCCCATCCTAACAATTCGCAATGTACATAGCATATAGCTCAATAACCACGCAAACTATTATATATCAACAACACCAGGGATCAAGTGCCTCTATCACAAGTTTCACAAAAAGCACTCACACGTTTATAAATGATAATGAGGTGTAATCCATGCAATGCAATGTAAAGTAAAATGATGGATGTCTGACCTTGTGATACACACTCGCTGTCTCACAGTCCGGGACCCATAAGGGACTTCTATTCCATGCATCTATCGCGGCGTGCGACATGACCCTCGAATCATAGTATCCGTCGCGGCATGCGACACGTCCCTCGAATCATAGTATCCGTCGCGGAGTGCGACACGACCCTTAAATCATAGTATCTGTCGCGGCATACGACACGTCCCTCGAATATGGTACATCCTCTTTAATTCTCATTCTTTTTCAGTCCATAGAGTATTTGTCACAAAAGTTAATGCAAATAGGCATGTTTGCACAATAATGAGAAAGTGCCTTATTTTAATACAATGCACAGTTCACAACAGCATAGTTTGGTACAACATAAACACTAACTCAATACCTCCATCATTCTCAACACCCCACACAAGAAGCACAAGATTCTATATACTTAACAAAGATTAAGAAATTCACTTGCCTTATGTAAAGTCATGAATGATGTCAATTCCGAAGCTTTTCCCTTTTTATGACGCTCCAATTCACCAAAATTTATTCAAATATAGCATCATAATTATATAATGAATCTAACGACACTAAAATCAATTATATCGGGTGAAAAGGGTAAAACGGTTCAAAAATTTCGTCGCCATGAAAAATAGTGTTGGAATCTGGAAATTTATATATGAAAATGTTCCCCAAGTGATAAGCAATTCAACGGCAAAAACCAGTTAAAAACGGAGCTACTATGAGGAAAAAAAGCACGTTAAAATTTTTGAAATATATTAAAAACGCAGCAGCAAGATCACAAATATTACCTCAAACGACACACCAAAATCAATTTCTGAAACTCCCATGGTGTTCTCCTCTGAAAATATACAATTTGGCCTTCTTAATCGCTCAAATCTGATCAAAATAGAAATCGTTCGTTGAATTTTGGGGTAGAATTTGCAAGTTTTTGCAAAATTCTACGGCTTTAAGGGTTGGAAACCGGGTCTGCCACGTGGCAGGACCTTATTGGGCCACGTCACCCGCCCGTTTCAGCATTTTCAGCAATCTGTGAAACTTAAATTCAATGCTACGACTTCATTTGGAGTCGGAAAAATACACTTCGTATATGAAATCTGATTGGAAAGGACATTCCCGACTCATTGGTGTGGTCAAAATTCTCATGGAGATCGTGTTATTCCAATGTGGGTCCCATTTTCCAATATCGAAGACTACCGAAGAAACCAAAACACCCCTAAAAAGCCTCGGGAACTGAGTGAAAGGTCCTTCTCTACAAAAATCGACATTCCAAATCCAATGGAAATATCAGAATCTGCAATTGAGGCCTCCTAGACCCAAAACCTGAGAAAGCTCATTTAAACTAGTTTCGAACTCAAAAACTCAAAATATTCTCAGAAGCTCTGAAAATTGCAGAGACACCATTTTTAGTATTAGTTTGACCATATGGAACTATTGAAATTTTCAAAATTCCAATTCAAGCTTCTGAACCCCGGTTATTGACCAAAGTCAAACTTTGGCTCTGGTAACAACTACAAATACAACTTCTGACCTAAAATCTTCAATTGAACTCCAAATTAAGTTCTGCAAGTTCCCCTACACTAGATACGGCATCCCGGAGCCGATGGAATCGACCAAATCACGATCTGACAATTGAAACATTAAAATGGCCAGAAAACTCAAATTTTCCAACTTAAGCCTTTAAAAACTCTTTCATTTGCAAAACTCAAGCTTATCACCATATTTTCAAAATCTAACTTTTAGCATTAGACAATAATGACTCAAGACAACTTTTAAAAAGGGAAAAAATAGTAATTTGGCTGAAAATACCCAAAGTGACCTTCAGGGTCATTACACTACTACATCGCTTACTTCTGCTATAAAGGCTAATTTCAATAGAGTTATCACTGTGCTCACCCAACTAATAATAGCCAAGAGTGGGAATCAGAGTTCATAGGCTCTTAGCTCTAGCTCCCAAGAGCCAACTACAACGACAAGACTTAGCAATTTTCTAAGAACAAACCCACCAGTGCTCACAGGGTCTATGGTTGAAAAAGACCCCTGAAATTTTATTAATGAGATGGGAAGGTGTTGAAAGCTATGAATGAGATAGATATTAAGGGAGATGAACTTTCTTCCTATCAATTAAATGATATGGAAAATGTCTGGTGCAATCAATGTGAAGAGTGCCGAGGTGACGAAGCTGAGCTTGCCATTTGGGATGACTTCAAGAGTGCCTTCTTGATCACTTCTTTCCACGAGAGTTGTGTGAAACGAAGGTAGAGGTATTTTTCAACTTGAGGTAAGATGGGATGACTATCAAAGAATATAGCCTTAGGTTCATACAACTATCCAAATATACTCTAGAGATGGTCTCTAACATGAGATCTAGAATGAGAAAGTTCATATCCGGCTTGGACAAGCAAGTGAAAAAGGAGTAGAAAGCAACATTGTTGATTTCGAACATGGACATCTCAAGGATTATGGTCTATTGTGCAACAACTTGATGAGGACAAGAAGAGAGATAGAGAGGAGCACTTCAGCAAGAAGGCTAAGTTAGCTGGGCATGACTCTAGCCAGCATAAGCAAAGTAAGGTGGAGAAGTCCTATTGTTAGAAAAGGTCTTCGAGTTATGTACCATCCTCAGTATGTACTCCAGCTTCGAGTTATAGGTATGATAAAAAATCTTAGGGCTATCAGAATTCCAGAGCTCAAGGTTCTCAATCCTAAACTAGTGTGACTAAAGGTTCAAGGGGGAAACCACTATGTGGAAAGTGTGGTAAAATCTATTTAGGTGAGTGTCATGAGGGCACAAATACTTATAGGTGTGGATAGTCTGGTCACTTCAGAATGAGTGCCCAATGAGAGTGTGGGGCGATGGACATAATAGAGCTCAGTCTCTAGCACCACCACTAGCCAATGGTAGTTAGGGAGGTGCACAACTAATACGGGCATACGGATAAACCATCTATATCTTATAGGAAATCGATAAGATCAGGAAGTTCCACCAGTTGTTGTTACAGTTATGCTTCATGCTTTTCCTATGATGTGTATGCCTTGCTTAACCCAGGTGACACATTATTATTTTTAACTCCATATGTGGCAGGTATGTTTGAGGTCCTTCCTAAATATCGTCTTGAGCCCTTCAATGTTTCTACTCCAGTTGGTGAGACTATTCTAGCTGAAAAAGTATATAGAGATTGCACGGTGTCTATCTATCATGAAGATACTTTGGCAGACTTAGTTAAGTTATAGATGATTGACTTTGATGTGATCCTTGGCATGGACTGGCTTCATGCTTGTTATGCCTCTGTCAATTGTAGAACCCAGATGGTCAAATTCCAATTTCCCAATGATCCTATTATAGAGTGGAATAGTAGCTCTGCAGTGCCCAAGGGTAAGTTTATTTCCTACCTTAGGGCCAGAAAATTCATTTCTAAAGGATGTATATATCACCTCATATGAGTTAAGGCTGATGGTGTAGAGTCACCATGTAAGGATCCGGACTTTGTACGACTTCATTAGAGCTTGAAAATTTTGGTTTCAATGCATTTTGGACCAAGGTACCACTTCAAGGGAGACCTCACGGTCTGTTGAGGTCACATGGCCTGTGTCGCCTCTAGTGAAGTGGCCCTTGGCCTCATAATGGGTATTTATCCCATGAAAGTTGTGATTTTGGCTATGGCATGACACAGTTGGACCGTCATGGTCTGTGTGACACTTCACAAACCATATAATGCACTGTGTCGTGGCCTTGTCTTGAAATCTAATAATTTTAGGACCAAGAAGGTGTCACAACCACTCTCACAGTCCGCGTTAAGCTGCACGGCCTGTAAGGCCCCTCATATGGCTTCCAAAGTGAAAATTTTTCTAAGCATGGAATCAACATCTCGTAACTTGATCGTGGAAATTTTCTAAGGAGAGGGGCACGGGCAGTGTCACAGCCTGTGTGACACTACACCGACCATGTGGCCTCTCGTGAAGGTGAGTTCATTGAATTTTCCTAAGCATGGGATCTTCAAGTTCAAGATATGTTCACTTTCAAGCCCTCATTTCAAGGTTATTTATGTTCTTTAAAGCTATCATGGGTCTCCTATATCAAGCCAAGTCCAAAGGAATTCCATTGGCTAGGTTTTCATAAGTACTGATAGGAGGGTCAACTTTAAATGGACATATCTCTTAGACAAAAATGAATTGGGTGACCCACGACCTATGAAATTGAATCTCTTTGAATTATCTTTCCAACGCATACGGTTTCACCTCATTTAGAGTTCGAATGAAGAAATTATGCTCATTTCGTAAAGTCCATCTGTGCAGAATTTTCTACAATTTGCCCAAGTGAGGTCTCACAGGGGAGTTACACAGTCCGTGAAACCTTGTACAGAGAATGAGACCTCCTCATCGACCCTTGGCAAGGAATGTGATTTTTGCTTCATTAATGGTCTTTTTGTAATTGTGGATTTTCCTAAGGGTCTTTAATGACTTTTTTTGCTATCTTAAGACCTCCAAATGACCTAAACCCTATTCTTAGTATTCAAATTCATTCCTCACATTTTAAAATCCTATCAAAACGCTCTCAAGAACACTAGTGGGAATTAAGCTTGGAATTCAAGGAAGGCTCCTTCTCCTTCAAATTTCATCTTGGACTTCTTTATTAGCAAGTTATGTGGTCTTTGATCCTTGGTTCCTTCCGATCAAGGAGACCCAAAAACTCTTTTCAAATGACTTTCATGAATTGTTAGCTTACTTGAATTTGCGCTTTAACTATTATGATTCCTTTAATTCAAATAATATATCGGTTATGTTTATTCACTGACTTTAAGTTGATTTAAGCTATAATATTATGAATTACATAACATTTATGAAGTTATGAATATGCATGTCCCTTTAAAGCTTCTTTTGTGCATGGGTGATTTACATTATGATTTTAAATGTGGATTTAATTATGTTTTCACATGAATTCCATATTCTATTGTTGATTTTAGATGGAATCTCAACTATCCATGCTATTCTCACATAATTCATGGCACATGCATTCATGAATATTGGATTTTATGGAAATTATGAAGTGGGTTAAGCCCAGTTATGTTTTATGCTATGATTTTGATAAGATATTGGTTATGACAAGAATGTGATCACATATATGTCTATTGATTATGGCTCTTTGAGCTCTTGCTTGCTTGCACTATCTTGTATGTATGAATGAGTTATTCTTATGCATGAGTATTATGACTATGACCTATGATTTTGCATTTGAGCCCAAGTATGAATTATCATGAATGGTGTTTGATTTTTAAGCCTAATAATGCATTGAAATGATTTCAAAATGACCATTGCCTCTTTTGAAAACATGTATATATATATATGTATATGTATATGTATTCTTGTGTGATAACGACTTAGCACTAATGGATTGACGGCTCCCTCTCTTTCCTTGAATTATGTGCCTAATATAGGCTATGAGAATCCTATCCAAAATGGGTGTTGTTCCCTTAAGGAAGGTTTTTTCATATGAAAGTGGTGTTGTTCTCGTAAAGTGAAGTATAAGGTGATATGATATTCTATAATGTGAAAATCCTATCAAAAATAGGTGTTGTTCCCGTGAGGAGGGTTGCTTCAAATGAAATGGGTATCGTTCCCACGAAATGGGTGTTGTTCCCGTAAGGTGAGTATGGTTTACCTTTGGCAAGTAGACCACCTCTTTACCAATGAGGAGATTTTAGCGGGATTCTATGTAATAGCTAGCTTGGTCTTACTCATGTTGGTTGAGGTCACATCCCAACTATATATGAACATTAAAGTGATTCATGCATCGTGAATTTCATGGCACCTTGTTATACTACCCTTCCTTGGATATATGACTCTTTCTATATTATGTGCCCTTGTGATCTTAAATTGGATGTAGGTTTGATAAGTCATATTAATTGCACCCCGCATGCTTAGTTTGTACAATTGTACTAATAAATACTTTTTCCTACATGATCTCACCATGTAGTAATCGGAGACTACTTTCATCCACCATTCCATGGATAGATTCGATTTGAGATACTTGTTGTAGTGAATCCTATCTTCCAAGGACGATCTACCATTCCTCTAACTTATGATGCTTTTGATTATGCTATCTTTACTTTGAGGGTGAGCCTGAGACATGTCTTGGCCCCCATCTCATCTTATGATTAGAGGTATTGTTAGATATCTTGTAGACTCTCGTGGGATCTATATGCTATATGTTGTATTTGAAACTTATGATTTGGTTACGATTGTATATGGCTATAATGGATTGAGTATGAGGATTATGATATGTATGTATTTTTGATTTGGAAATGTTGAAGATCCTAAGTCCCGAATTACCCCCATAGAGTGAGTCATACTTACCCGCCCCTTAGTCTTTAAGTGCGACGTGTTATGTAAATCCATGTTAATCCTTTTCCGTATGATGTCCCCATGTTGCGAGTCCTACTTTCCCGTCCCTTTGAACTATGTGTTTACTATTTGAATATGCTTCTGAACCGATGATGTGAATTTGCTTGAGGCTTGTTTGGGGACTCTCGGGTCCCCATTCTCCATTACTCCTAGGCCCTAGGTTTGGGTCGTGACAACCCACCTTTCGAGTTGATTCTAGTTGTCAATGAGTTCCCTAAATTCTTCCCTGATGATTTACCTAGAATGCTTCCTGAAAGGGAGATTGATTTTGGGATTGTTTTTCGCATATTGAATGGCTCCTGCAGAGTTGAAAGAACTGAAAGAGCAGTTGAAAGATCTATTGGATAAAGGATTTATTAGGCCAAGTGACTCTCTACAGGGCGCTCCTATCCTATTTGTTTCAATGAAAGATGCTTCCTATAGAATGTGTGTATATTATCGCCAGTTGAATATGGTGACCATGAAGAACTGATATCCTCTTCCACGGATTGACGACTTATTTGACAAAATTCAGGGTTCCAGTGTTTTCTCCAACATAGACCTCAGATCAGGCTACACTAGTTGAAAGTGAGATAGTATAACATCCTGAAGATGGTTTTTCAAACCCGATATGGTCACCTTGAGTTTCTGGTAGTGTCATTCGAATTGAAAAATGCTCCTACCGCTTTCATGGACTTAACGAATAGAGTCTGTAGACAGTACCTTGGCTTGTTCGTGATTATGTTCATTGATGATATTTTGGTGTACTATAGAGATGAGGAAGAACATGTCAATCACCTCCGAATTATTCTTCTGACCCTCAAGGATAAGAAGTTGTATGCCACTTTTTTAAAATGTGAGTTATTTCTTAAATTAGTGTCCTTTTTTGGCCATGTTGTCTCAGATGATGGTATTCGAGTGGATATGCAGAAGATTGAAACAGTTCAGAACTGGCGTAAACCCATTTTTCCAACTGACATAAGAAGTTTTCTGGGTTTGTCTTGTTACTACCGCAGAATCATTGATGGATTCTCTTCTATTTCCTTGCCATTGACTAAGCTGACTCAAACGAAAGCTTAGTTTCATTGGTCCGATGAGTGTGAGAAGAGCTTTCAAGAGTTGAAAATCAGATTAACAACTGTACCAGCTTTGACTTTACTTGAGGGGACTGATTATTTTGTGATCTATTGTGATGCTTCTAGAGTGGGTTGACACATGTTCTAATTCAATGAGGTAAGGTCATAGCTTATGCTTCCAGGTAACTCAAGAATCACAAGAGGAACTATCAAACTCATGACATAGAATTGGTTGGGGTGTTGTCTGCACTCAGGATTTGGCGCCACTACGTACATGGAGCACATGTTGATGTATTTATAGACCATAAAAGCCTGCAATATGTATTCCCCCAGAAAGAGCATACATGATGTAGAGGAGATGACTTAAGTTGCTCAAAGACTATGACATGAGCATCCTCTACCATCCAGGTAAAGCTAATGTGTTTGCTAATGCTCTTAGCAGGTTGTCTATGGGGAGCACTACGTATGTGGATGAATAGAATCATCGGCGGTTGATGTTATTGAAAATCATCGGTGGTTGCTTTGCACTCTTGGGCTTGATCTTCCTAGTCCTTCTACATTGTAGCTTAATAATAGGGATCTCATCTGAGCTATTTTGTTTTGCAACATCATGTCTCTCTGCAACCATCTGACTTGTTTTATCAATAATCGAAGGTTCCTATGTAATGGAATCTTCAAGTTTCTTGGTCCTCTTTGTTATTTGTATTATTCTCGGAGTTTGAATGTCAATTTCAATGATGTTGCTAATTTTTCAACAGCTATCACTTTCACATCTTCAAACTCATGTTGCTTCACATTTTATGCTTTTACATTCTTTGTCCTTTGGGTTCTTTGTCCTTTAATGGGGATTACAACCTCACTTTTATCAGTTGCATCTTTTTTTTAATCTTATGTATTTTCACAACTATCAAATTCATATTTGAATCTGCCTTTACAAAATTACGATCAATCTTTACAAGGATACTGAATTCTTTGTTCTAACTTATTAACATCTTGAGGTAGTACATAGATTCTTCTTTCTGTAGGATAAAATAACCAATATATATTAGTATAAATATTCAGAAAGCACAGGGTTAAGTTGTTTAGATTTGTTGTTCTTTAATGTACTAATTGATTTACCATTTTACATGTCAATTGAGCATACTCTTTTACGTCACAACCAAAAACGTATTCTGCCATATCAAACAATGTAATACATCAATGTTTAACCTATATCTAAAATACATTCGAAGATGTAATCATTAACTCTTCATTTGTTTGTTGTAGTAAGTAAACTTTTTGTTAATCCGTTATGTGTTTCTCCTCTCCTCATAATCAATATCTTCACTCCTGCAATATCACAACTTGCACTACTCTTTACAATATTCACTCCCTATATCATTTATTCAAGGTATGAGACCACGACTCGTGATTAATGTCAATGTTGAATACATTTGCATTAATCTTATAGTACATGTCCTATATATAAATTAGCACAATCAATTTGTTGTATGATTAACATATAAATTTACTACTCGTTGATATATTAGGACGGGAAGGTATCTTCACATTGGCAAGTGAACCGTTAAAAATATCTCCAATTTTCACTTCCCGAGCTATCTGCATTACTTTACTTGATAATAAACTTACGTCGATATTTTCTTCCTTCATCCCATCGCGCCTGTAATTCAAATGGGAAAAAATAAAATTAAGTATAGATAAATTGCATATGTAAAGGCTATTATTAAGTGGAAGGTAAGATGTTGTATTTATACCATATTTGGAGATCGTTAGCCTATTCAAATGGTGGGGTAATTAGCAAACCTTAATCTCGTCCCTTCTCATGTTTATGCATGAACCCACTTAACTAATTGAGTGGATAACACAATAGCACAGT
>JAPFFP010041731.1:0-14877 GCA_026153255.1 Solanum medicagineum | reverse complement strand
CCAAACTCTTGAGGATATGCTTAGAGCTTGTGTTTTGGAGTTTAAGGGTAGTTGGGATGAACATCTTCCACTCATTGTTGCTTATAATAATAGTTATCATTCAAGCATTGGTATGGCTCCTTTTGAGGCTCTCTATGGTAGAAGTTGTAGATCCCCCGTTTGATGGTTTGAGGTGGGGGAGATGGCTTTGTTGGGTTTGGATTTAGTGTTGAAAGTCATGGAGAAGGTGATGTTGATAAGGGAGAGATTGAAAACAGCTCAAAGTCGACAAAAGTCCTATTCCTATGTGAGGAGAAGGGATCTTGAATTTAAGGTTGGTGATTGAGTCTATTTGAAGGTCTCACCCATGAAAGGTGTAGTCCCACTTGGCAGGAAGGGCAAATTAAGTCCAACATTTGTGGGTTCTTGTAGCATGTTGAGAATGATTGGTAAGGTGGCCTATGAGTTGGAGTTGCCCATTGAAATAAATATGGTTCATCAGGTCTTCCATGTCTCTATGTGGAGGAAGTGTGTGGGTGACCCAAAAGCTATTGTACCTTTGGATATTTTCAGTGTGGTAGAAGACAATTTAACTTATGAGGAGGTTCCAGTAGAAATTTTAGATAGACAAGCGAAGTGGTTGAGGAACAAGGATGTAGCTTCCATTAATGTCCTTTGGAGGAACCAACAAGTTGAAGGTGCCACATAGGAAGCCAAGGCGGACATACAAAAATAATATCCATATCTCTTCGATTCTACTCAAGCCTAAGGCACTAATTTAAGTCCCCTATATGATTTCAAGTCTTAAGATTCAGCCCTTATGTCATTTGCATGCATTATTGTTTATGTTGACAAGTTTATGGTGATTTTTGACACTTATGTTGAGATCTTTGAAATGATGTTTAAATGCATTTGTTGCATTCGTTTCTTGGGCTAATATCATCTTGATTACTTTTCTTATGTACATTTCTTCAACATTCGGAGACAAATTTTCCCGGGGGGGAAGGGGGGGAGATATTGAAACGCCTCGGAAATGTGCCTCGAAAATGCCCATAATCATAATTTCCATATATCTCAAAATCCGTGGGTGATATCAAAAATCTGACTTCATATTCGTGACCAGGGGCAAAATTGAGGGGGGAATGGGTATAACCCTGATTTTGGAGGACCTGTAGAGAAAATTTATTTTCACAAATTTGAGAAATCCAGAGAGGATCCACGCCCTGGCCGCAACACGCCAAGGGCGCGGATCAATGTTATTTTGCTCCCAATTTTTCTACTTTAGCCTACGGCTTTGGGTTCTTGGGCCCATGCCCTCCTATGCGTAAAAACACCTATACTTAGTCCTTTTTCAACTCCATATCACCCAAGACACTCTCAAAACCCTCTCTAACACTTAGCCAAATATTTCATCCAAATTCAAGTGTCCCAAACTACTCCCTGATCTTAAGAATTTCATTCAAGTTTCAAGTTCTCATTCAAATCTTCAATAAGGAAATCCCCAAGTTTGAGGTATGTGGGTTTCAACCATTGGGTCCTTTCACCCATGGTGCCCAACCTTCCTTTCTATGTAAATTGCATATTTTCAAGTTGGATTATCTATGGGTATCTCTTATTATGAAAGTTGATTAGGGTTTCATTAAGTGTTGATTGTTTAAGCATGTTTTGAGCTAGGAACCTATGATCTATTATGAGATTTGATGAGGAGTTTCAATGTATCTTGTATGAGGGTATTACCAAGTTTTGGTGGGTTGATTTACATTGAGTTTTCTCACTTGATTTTACTCTTGAATTGCATGACTTTGAACTAGAATTACACATCTCTGAAGTGTTTGATAAAATGTCTTGTTAAGGATTCTTGAGTTATTGAAGGTCTATTGCATGGATTATGAATTAAGTCACACTATGGTGATGAAAGGGTTTGTATGTATTGAATTCACGAAAAGTATTTATAGTATTGCAAGTTGACCACACCTTGTTGAGGGGGTGATATGCCTCAACCACTTTGATGGGGAATGCTATGTCCATCTACCATGTTGAGGATTATATAACTTGGCCACCTTGATGGGGGGTGCTATGCCCATCTACCATGTTGATGGGTATATACCTTGGCCACTTTGCTGGGGGGTGTTATGCCCATCTACCATGTTGAGGGGTATATACCTTGACCACTATAATTGGGCAGGGGATGGGGGGTTATATGCCCATCTACCAATTGAGGGGTAGATACCTCAAACGCCTTTCAAGGGGTGATATGCCTTGGATTCCAAGTACTAGTTTTCTTGGTCTATCATGATGATCTCTTCCTACACATGTATTCTATATTCTCAAGTTATATGTTTTCCAAGCATGTTTTACTTCAAGCATTGTTCATGCATGTCATGTTGTTATTATACTAATTCATTGTTTATGCCTATGCATTTTGACTATGTTGTCTATGGCTTGTCGCATTGCATCCTACATTTTTAGTGCATTCAATTGTACTAACACATACTCTATGCCTATATGATATTACCATGTAGGACCCGAAGTACCTCTTGATCATCCTTTACATGGCTAGTCTTGGCATTTTTTAAAATGAGCTTTGGTGAGTCTTCAAGTTCGCGGACATTAGCTATCTTACTCTTGTCAATTGTTCTCTCTTTATGTTGAACTCTTGATACTATGAGGGTGAGCCCGGCTAGTGTCTTGGCCCCCGCTCTAATATATGTTTTAGAGGTGTTGTTGGAACAAATGATGTACTTATTGTTTGAGCTTTGAGTCTTCTAAATTTTATGCTATCAAAGACTTTCCTTAGTCCCATTTTCCCTCACTATAACTCTTGTTGTTGTTTCTTCCGTGACCAAGAATGTGTGTATGATATGTAAGAGGCTTGTTTTGGGTCCCTTTGGGTTCCCATTCATCGTGTCACATCTAGGCCCTAGCTGGGGTCGTGATATTTGCACTGAGTTTCTTGTTTTAGCTATTTATCATATTGTATATTCCACATACTAACGTCCTTTAAGCTTGCATCATTTTATGATGCATACACAGGTGACAGAGCTCCTCCGTAGGCACTTACTGGGTGATTCAGCATTTCTACTTAGCCAGTAGTGAGCCCACATTGCAGCCAGAGGCTCGTAGATGTTATTTCTTTCAGTTTCAGTTGGTTTTGTTTAGTTTGGGGTATTCGTGGCCTGTCACAGTACCCGTTCTCTAATCATGACTAGTAAAGGCTTCATAAACTAGTAGACAGTGTTTAGTTTTCCTTTTATAATGTTGAATTTTCCAGTTGATTTATTTCATTATGCTTTACACATGGATCCGGCGATTATGTTTACCTCCAGCTCCTTTTATTGTTTAAATCTTTTGCTCAACAGATTATCCAGGCCAAGTGGTTCGCTTGGGGCCAGTAATTGTTTATGAGTGCTGGCCACATCCAGGGTGCAGACTCGAGGTGTGACAAACTTGGTATCAGAAATAGAGTTCAAGGATCCTAGGGTATCTATGAGGTCGTGTCTAGTAGATTCCCTATAATTGGTGCCACATAACATTAGGAAGCATTGAGCTTCTTTGGTACTCCATTTCGTGCTTCAAAGTTTGACTCTTAAAATCTCTTTAAAGTCATGCGTTCACGTATTGTTTCAGATCATGTCTCTGAGAAAAGCAATTAGACATCCTGCATAAGCTAAGGGTAGAGGACGCCCTACTAGATAGAATGTGAATCAGGATCAACCACAAGTTCCTGAGGGTCTAAGAGTCTTAGCTATACCTATCGAGCAACCACCGTAGGTTGATATCTCTAACGCTGAACTTAGACAGGCCATTTAGACTTTGGCTCAGGCAGTGACAGCACTAGAGGCTCGGCATAGAGTGGGAAAACAGGATGCTCCTGACACTTCTAGGATTCGTGAGTTCTTAAGGATGAACCCACCGGAGTCACGAGGTCAGGATTGAAGGAGGATCCAGAAAACTTCATCTCTGAGCTGCAAAAAGTAAGTATTCCAGGTATGCACGTGGCTGATACTAAATGTATGGAGTTAGCTACTTACCAGCTTAAGGGTACTGGCAAGAGTATGATATGATCAATGTGAAAAGAATAGGGGAGAAGGTGCACCATTCTTAAGCTGGGCTATGTCTAAAGAGGCCTTCTTGGGTCTTTTCTTCCTGCAAGAGCTAAAAGAAGCAAAAGTAAGAGAATTTCTGAACTTAAAGAAGGAGTCTATGAGTGTGCAAGAGTACAGCCTTAAGTTCAGTTAGTTGTCCCGCTATGCCCTAGATATGGTAGCTGATATGAGATGCAGGATGAGTTTGTTTCTGACTGGGCTCTCCCGAATGACTAAAAAGGAGGGCAAGGCAGCCATGCTGATAGGAGATATGGACATAGCCAAATTAATAACATATGTGTAGTAGGTTGAGGAGGAGAAGTTGAACGATAAGGAGGAGTTTCTCAACAAGAGGGCTATGACATCCAGTCTGAAGATGGGGAAGAGAAGGACTAGAAATTGGAGCCACCCACCTTTTTAGTCAGAGTCATTTGAGCCAGTTCCATCATTTGCCAGTGCACCTGTACCAAGGGTTTGACATAGACAAAGGTCCCAGAATTTTAGAGCC
Source organism: Solanum medicagineum (assembly GCA_026153255.1). NCBI lineage: Eukaryota > Viridiplantae > Streptophyta > Magnoliopsida > Solanales > Solanaceae > Solanum > Solanum medicagineum. The sequence continues at coordinate 10,305 of JAPFFP010041731.1, read as the reverse complement.
CAAGGCACCCATTCATAAGGGAGTGTGGCTCAATATCTTCTCTCCATCCATTGTGTAGCAAGTGTGTTAAGTTCCATCCTAGAGAGTGTCTTGTGGGTACTAATGGTTTCTTGAGGTATGACAGATGGATCACTTCCTGAAGGAGTGTCCGATGGAAAGAAACAATCAGGGAGGCCATAGGGCTGAGTCATCTTCATCAACACCAGCAGGCAAAAGTGGCTCATCGAGGCACCACTTCAGGGGCAGGCCAGGGTGCAAACTGCCTATATGCTATGGGCAACCATCAGGGTCAGGAGAATTCGCCTGATATAGTCATTGGAATGCTCAAAGTCTTTTCTCATGATATTTATGCATTACTAGACCCAGGACCTACTCTATCTTTTGTGACTCCTTACATAGTTATGAAGTTTGAAATCAGTCCTGAGCATCTTCTTGAGCCCTTTAGTATATCCATTCTGTAGGTGTGTCCATTCTAGCATAAAGAGCTTATAGAGACTGTCCTTTCTAAGTCTACCACAAGGATATTCTAGCAGATCTAGTCGAGTTAGATATGGTCAACTTTGATGATATTCTAAGCATGGACTATCTTCATGCTTGCTATGCTTCCATTGATTGTAGAACAAGAGTTGTCAAGTTTCTGTTTCCAAATGATCCAGTCTTAGAATGGAAGGGTAGTTCAGTTACGCCTAAGAGTCATTTCATCTCACACCCTAAGGCTAGAAAGTTAATATCCAAGGGGTGTATTTACCATATGGACAGAGGTAGAGATTCTAGTATTGAGACACTATCTCTCTAATCAGTCCCCATTGTAAACGAGTTTCCCAAAGTCTTTCCTGACGATCTACCCGAAGTCCCTCCCAGTAGGGAGATAGACTTTGGGATAGATGTCCTTCTAGATACCCAACCCATATCAATTCCACCATATAGAATGGCCCCAATAGAATTGAAAGAGTTAAAAGAGCAGCTAAAGGATCTTATAGAAAAAGGTTTCATTAGATATAGTGTCTCTCCTTGGGGTGCCCAGTTCTATTCGTGCAGAAGAAGGATGGTTCCCTTAGAATCTACGTAGACTATCATCAGTTAAACAAGGTCACTATAAAGAACAAGTATCCCCTTCCCAGAATTGATGACCTATTTGACCAGCTTCAGGGTGACACCTGTTTCTCTAAAATAGATCTCAGATTCAGCTATCATCTGTTAAAAGTCAGAGAAAGTGATATCCCAAAGACAGCTTTCAGAACTTGATATGGAAACTATGAGTTTTTGGTCATGTCATTTGTCCTACTAATTCCCCTTCAACTTTCATGGACCTTACGAATCAAGTATTAAAGCAATATCTAGATATGTTCGTCATTGTATTGATTGATGACATCCTAATATACTCCAAAACAAAGGAGGAACATGCTAACTATCTTAGGATTGTCCTCCAAACCCTTAAAGATAATAATTTGTATGCCAAGCTCTCCAGTCATGAATTTTAGTTACCATCTATGGCGTTTCTAGACCATATTGTATCGGGAGAAGGTATTAGAGTTGATTCCCATAAGATTGAGGCAATAAAGAACTAGACAAGGCCCAACACTCTGACAGAGATAAAATGTTTCTTGGATTTGGTTAGTTATTCCAGGCGCTTTGTAGAAGGTTTATCATCAATATCAGCTTCATTGACCAAGTTGACCCAGAAGAAGGTTAAGTTCCAAAGGTCAGAGGTTTGTGAAAACAGTTTTCAAGAGTTGAAAACTACGCTGACTACAACCCCGATTTTGTCCCTATTCGAGGGAGTAGAGGGCTTTATTTTGTACTGTGATGCATCTAGATTTTACTTTGGTGTGTACTAATGCAAAGGGGCAAGGTGATTGCATATGCCTCCAGACAGCTTAAAACTCATGAGAGGAATTACCCAAGTCATGATTTGGAGCTTGTTGTTGTGGTGTTTGCTCTCAAAATTTGGAGACACTATCTCTATGATGGGCATGTAGATGTGCTTACCAACCCCAAGAGCTCGTAGTATATATTCAGTCAAAAGGATATGAACTTGAGGAAGAGGAGATGGTTAGAGTTATCGAATGACTACGACATGAGCATCCTCTATCACCCAGGTAAAGTTAATGTAGTTGCTTGATGTGCTATCAAAATATAACATATTTGGTGCCTGAAACAAGGAATTTTGTGAGTCTTTAAAGCGACTTTTTAGTGTTTTTATGTGTTTTTGTGTTAATCTTGCAAAAACGTTAGGTTGGCATGATTTTGAAGAAAAGTTGCAAATTTTGCTAAAGCATAGGCCATACGAGCCTACCTACGAGTCATAGCTCATGTAACGAGTCGTAGGTTGTATCATAGTAAGCATCATTGACCAAAAATCAGTGATCTGCCAAGTAAAGGCCACCCCTACAAGCCCAGCCTACAAGTCGTAAAACATACTACAACTCGTATAAGTGGACTCATAGAAAGAATTAGAGGGACGAAATATAGGACCAAAAACTGAAAACCAAGATTACGAGACAAACATACGAGTCGTATCCCAAGCAAAGACTCATAACTATAGGTCATACCAGTTCAGTCCAAGATGCCAAGAACTACGAGACCTCAACTACGACTTATAGGCCAACCTACAAGTCGTAACTGCGAAATTTATCAGATGACAACTATCTTTTCTGCATAATTCCTAGGGTTATTTTTCAAATACTATAATTAGTTTAAGGTTTTTCAGAGAGTTTGAACAGTAGACAATTCTCCATTACATTTTGAAGATTTTCTTAGGTTTTTAGAGTAAATTATTGCCCTCTTTTGGAAAACCCATTTTGGGGAATTGCAAATCTTGCCTTGTACTCATTGTTGACCAATAAACCTTGTGGGTTGCAACTTGTGGTGCCTATTTCTGTTGATGTTATTGGTGAAACTCTCAACTATGTCTATTATTTGTATTTGTGTGTTTTATCTTAACCGTGAGTAGCTAAGCACCCACAACTTGGGGTTCTGGGAACCATGGGTATTTAACTTACGATGACCTAGGTTTTATGCATGTCTATGATTGGGGCTTTGCATGTATTGTCTATTTCCCTTCATGATTAATGTTGTTTTATGGTGGCCAACACCAAACCGTGCCTACTATCACGATCCAGACCAAGGTAGTGACGAATAGAAAAAAGGAAGTAGATGGCAGGATTTGGTTGATGTCTTCCCATCTAATTGACCAAACCTGACCAAGGGGAGGTTGAATGGGACAATAGGTAATGATTAGTTGGCACGCTATGGTAGCCGACCAAGCACCATGGTGAAATTCAACCTTTACCTTCATAAGAGGACTGGAAGAACCTAAGTTACCGTCCTGTATGTTATTCTCTAATCATAGTTATATTATCTAGGGTAATTTAGTGAAGGAACCATGGGGAATACAATTCCCAAGTTGTCCCCATAATTGAGTGTTTTCCTGCATTTTAATTAGTGTTTATTTTATGTTGTTTTTGAATCGCAAAACCCCACCCCCCATTTAGAGATTGTAGTCACAGATACTAGAAATGATTAGTAGTGAAATCTTGTAGTCAAGCCCTGTATTCCCTGTGGATTTGACCCTAACCTTTGTTAGGTTAATTACTGATAGCGACTGCTTTCTTATTAGAGCGTGACCATCACATCAAAAATTATGGTGTCGTTGCGAGGGAATACAGCTAGGTTTTGATTTGATTTCACTATTAGTTAAATCTAGTGTTAATTTCTAGTGTCTTTTGTGCTTTACTTTTATTTTTGTTTTTGTTGTTTGATTTCTTTTGCAGGGTGTATTAGGTTGTATGCCCAACACAAGGAGCCAATCCAATCTCTTAGTTCCACTAAATTTAGAGATGCATCGACTACCAAGAAGGATGGCTTGAGTGAATGAGGACATTGAGGTTGAGGAGGATATGCATGTGAATGAGGAAGACTTAAGAAGAGAGGAGAATCCACCACCAAGGGCTAACCAAACATATCTTAGAGATTTCAATGCAAATGCTTACGGCTAGAATTAGTACCGATTGAACCTTATGGCGATGGATGTTACCAATCCTATAGTGCTTCCCCCTCTACCGGCAGATGCTATGTTCGCAGTATTAAGTAGATTGCTCTAGATGCTCTAAAACCATGGCCTATTCACAGGGTTACCGTCAGAGGATCCCCACTGTCATCTCCAAAATGTCATCTTCGTGTGCAAAAGTGTCATGGGGACACATAATATTTCTATTGAAGTTGTTGTATTGAGGATATTTTCGTTATCCCTGACTGGCAATGCAGCTGTATGGTTGTCTGAGCTACCTCTAGGTAGCATTATGAGTTGGGCCGAGCTGCAGAGGGTATTCTTAGAAAGATATTTCCCAAGGTCGAAGAAGGTGAAGCTTAAGGACCAAATTAACAACTTCAAGCAATTGCGTAGAGACTTTCTTAGCACTACATGGGAGAGATTCACCAAATGCTTGAGGATAGTCCCTGATCACAAAATTGTTGATGATGCTTTGGATGAGATGTTTTATAGAGCACTTGATGATATTATCAAAGCTTGCGCCAACACGATCATGGGAGGTGTTTTTCTTGGTCAATCGTTTGAGCTAGTGGCCAAAAGAATGGAACAAGTGGTGCAAACCAATAGAGGATGGGGTAAGAGTGAGTGTGGTAATACAAAGAGGTATTGTGCGGTTACCCTAAATAGTGAGCAGGCTAAAGTGAATCAAGAGATTATGGAGCAACTTGCTTAACTCCGTACGAGCATGGATTTGGTTTTGAAGCAAAACCAAGCTAGTGTATAGGCAATAGCTCACCAACCCCCAATTACTCCTGTGTATGATGATCAATTCTTTGATGAGGATGCCTGTTATGAGACCAACCAAGCGGCGGGTTTCTGGAATAACCCCCAAGGGTCCAATTTGGACTATTGGAGGCAAGGTTCTGGGAATCAAGGTCGGAACTTCAACCGTGATGGGATATATAAAGATAACTGGGGTGGATACTAGAGAGAGAGTGCCAGATGTAGAATGGAGAAGAAGAGAGGGCTATAGGAATGGTCCTTATGTGCCACCACATAATCGTGATGCCGGATCAAGCAATTCTAGGATTGAAGATATGTTTGAAAAATTATTGAAATGAGCCGACAACCAAGATGAGACTCTAAAGGGAATGAAAGCAGATATTTCAAGTATTAACCAAAAAATAGAGTCTCATACGGTGGCAATCAAGAAACTTGAACAACAATATGGGCAAGTGTCTTCACTATTGAACCAACACCAAAAGGGAACCCTACCAAGCAATACGGTTCGAAATCCTAAAAATGAAGGGCATTGCATGGCGGTGATGAATCGGAGTGGCAAGAGCACAATGGATCCCCCTATGCTGGCTATTATTGATGAAGTAGTTGAGAAGGATCTTGGTAGTGAAGTTGAGGTTGGGGGAAAAGATCTAAAGGTTGGCGAGGTGCAACAAGAAGAAGTAAGGGAGCATGAGAAACCATAACCAATTCTCAAACCTCCTCCCCCTTTCCCTCAGAGGCTTAAGAAAAAGGAAGATGAGGGTAAATTCAAACACTTCCTTTCAATGTTGAAGAAACTCTCCATCATCATTCCCCTTGTAGAAGCTTTGGAGAAAATGCCCATGTATGCCAAATATACGAAGGACTTATTCACTAAGAAGCGCATTTTGAGCCAAGAGTTCTCGCAAGAAGTCCAACAATGTAGTGAGATTATGACCAAATGCCTTATGCAAAAGTGAGAAGACCTTGGTGCATTCACCATCCTTTGTACCATTGGTGATGTCAAGTTCGCAAGAGCATTGTGTGACTTAGGAGCGAGTACCAATCTAATGCCTCTTGCGGTATTCAAAATGTTTGGCCTTGGTACTCCTACCTCGACAAGAATGAGGTTACTTATGGTAGATCAAACCATTAAAAAGCTGCAAGGAATCCTTTTGAATGTTCTTGTTAAAGTCAATAAGTTCATCTTTCCAGCAGATTATGTGATCCTCGACTGTGAAGTTGATTTTGAGGTGCCCATCATTTTAGGGAGACCATTTCTGGTCACTGGGAGAGCATTAGTGGATATGATTTAGGTCAGCTGCGGTTCAGGACTAATGATGCAGAATTTGTGTTCGATATTCGCCAATCCATGAAACACCCAGATGAATGCAAGAGTAAGGTGTGGACACTCGATGATAATTGACAAAGGAAGATGACAAAGTTGGGCCATGATGTTAAACAAGGCGCTTCTTCGAAGGAAACCCAAGCATTTTGCTAATTATTTTTTTTTTTAAGACTTAGAGTAGTAGTAGTTATTTGATTTAAATTGATAGAAATTGATGCAATTGTAATAATTTTGAGGATTCCGTGCTTTGAGACTTGGTTTGCAGGTAAGAATTGGAAGAATTGAAGATTTGAAAAAAAATTGGACTTGGACCAACTCCAACGAGAAGGCCTACAAGTCATAGTCTTCACTACGACTTGTAGTCATGCCTCGTAGGGGGAAACAGTTAGTATCTGAAGTTCGCACATACACTACGAGCCAACCTTATGATTCATAGGATCCTTACGAGTCGTAAGTGGGGTTCGTAGTGCCCAAGTATGACTCCTAAATTTTTACCAAGTGTTGGGTCTAGTATGAGAACAGGACTTACAAGTCGTAGGATGACCTACGACTCGTAGTCGTGGTCTCGTAGCCCCAATTTGGAACTCTTAAAATCTGACCCGGTTTGCTTATAAAAGGGGTCAAAATCATTTTTGACCCCCAAATTCAATTCTTAAACCCTAAGAGGCAACAGAAAACCCCCCTCCATCACCCACATCATTTTTTCAACCAAATTCGCGACTACCCACGTCATTTTGAGGCAAGAATTTCGGCGAGGGTATAAACTTTTAGGGTTTCAATGCGAATTTCACTCCCTTTGCTTTGGTTCACTTCTCAATCCGATTGGTAAGCTTCTTGATTTAATGTCTCAATCTTCGGTAATGAGCATTGTTCCCTATATGAGTATAAGTCTAATTTGATCATGTTTAAGCATGCCATACATTGATTATTACACTAGAATTGTAATTTAGGGTTTTCAGGATTTTAAAGAGTTGAATTGTGGATTGAACCTTGTTTAAATTCTTGAGCGGGTGATTGTTAGTACGAAATGTTTGATTTTTGGTAGGTGATAGGTAATTCTTGCTCACTTATGGTCAGAATGGTTGTCGAAATTGAATTTTAGATAGTGTGGGGGTGTGATACCTATGCTTGACTATTTGGGATTGGATAGAATTGTTATATGTGGAAATTGCATCCCTGGGAGTATTTTGTAGTTGTCAAGTGTTAGTTTGTGAAGTACTCTGTGGTGTGTGTGTTTGACGAAATGTAGAATTGGTTTCTACTCTTAGGGATAATGGTCGTTTTAAATTGCCGATTCTAGAATGGAATTGGTTATGTGCCATTTAGTCGTGCTTTGCTCTTATTTGGATGATTAAGTTGAATTTTGTGTTGAATTTGTTCTTGGTGTGGGAAATGGTTAGGCATTGCAAGTAACTTCTGTGCTCAGCTACAAGGCACTCATACGACTCGTAAGTTCCTATATGAGTCATAGTGGCCCCTCGTAGAAAGCAACAGTCACCTGTAATCCCTTCATATTTCTCATACGAGACCCACATACGATTCATGGTACTTGGCACGACTCATTGGGAGGGTCTCATAAACATTTCTAAGTTTTGAAAATGTTTTTGAAAATAGTTACGAGCTCAGACTACGACTTGTAGGTCACCCTACGAGTCGTAACAGTTTCTCATATCTGTGATCAGAAAGCATTTTTAAAAGGCACAACTGGTTCTACAGGATAGTATACGATTCATAGGTTACCCCACGAGTCGTAACGGCAGTCGTACCTGCACATCTGCAGCTGCATCAGTGCATGGTTAATCTTTATTTGTTTTTGTTTCTTGTTCTTTGCTTTGTATTTCAGTGAAGCAAACATCTTGGATTAACATGTTGCTTTGTGGGTTATTTGCAGATAAAATGCCTTCAAAAGACCAATGGGCTATTCAAGCTCTCTAACGGAGGTTGCAGGATGATTCCTCTGACACCGAGAAATCTGCGGGCTCTGTGGAAGTCCACAGAGACAAGTTAGACCCAAAGGCCAATAGACCTCAGACTCGGCCACTCGTAGCCCAGACACCTATGGAAGTGAGTAGTTCCTCCCGTTTGAAGAGGAAGAATAACAAGGCAACGGGGATGGGTCAGACAGTAGCTTGCCATAGATGACCCTCTCACACTCGAGTATAGAGTCAGAGTCAGAGAGCACTTCTTAGCAGGATGAGGTCCAGTCCCAGCCCCCAGCCGACTGCAGATGGTGCATCCTTGGGATGAAGGAAATATGACCCTTTAGAGCCAAAGAGGCAAGGTAAGCTGGTTCGCCAATTTCATAAGAAGTCTTGGCTAAATTCCTCGGGCTGAGATAGAGTGCCTGAATTGGATGATGAGTTGGATGAGCACGGGTATGATGGACCACACAGCAGTTGGGCAAATATTCCCCTTAGGTAGTACGTGAGTTCTACGTAGCGTATCTTGCTACACTCTGATGGGGGTTGCCAAAAAACAAAAGACCAATTGAGCAGTCGAGACTATGGGTGGTGACATTCCGGGGGAGGAGAGTTGATATCTCGGAGGACGATCCGACAAGTTTAGTTTGGGGATACTTATACAACCCCTCACTCCATCGTGAAGTACAATAGTCGTATTGAGAAAATGAGGACAGCGGTGACTGGGAAGGATATCAGGGCTAGGATAGAGCTTCTACAGTGGATCGCTAGCGAGATTTGTGAGGAGAGTATTGAGCCGATGTGGGTCACAAATGACGCAGATCCTATAATAAAAGCCCCCCTCTCATTCCAGGCCAAGTTTTGGTGGTCCATTATCTATTGGCGTATTAGGCTAACTTTTACGGATAATGTGATCACCCTCGAGAGAGATATATTGTTGGCCAACCTTCTAGCTAGGTATGCTATAAATTGGGCCCAGATCATTTCAGAGCAGATTCATGAGGCTGCAGCTCAGACAAGCACCTCACTGCCATTTCCAGTTTTGATTCATCGACTATACAATGCGGCAGGTGTTCCTATTGACCCTCATAGGGACCCTCATATAGAGGCCACATGCACTATGGATCCCAGCCTGATAAAGTCTTATGAGAACCCAGTGGCCTTACCTCGAGCTATCCAACCTCCTATCCCAGAGCCATTTTCGATCGAGCCTCAGGTTCTAGGTTCACCTCCAGCTCCTACGAGCACTACTCCGGCTACTACAGAGCCTACACCGGTAGCCGAGATTGAGTCTACACCATCCACCAACACTCCAGCACCAGCACCAGCTACATTTCAGGTTGACGCTCTTTTCCCTGTTGTTGGTTTTTAGGCTTTATTGGGCAGTAGAAGGCAGGTTGCAGTAGAGGTCAGGCCGCGAAAGTTATCAGCACGGGTCAAGCTGTTGATTGATCAGACTGTTTGGAATGCCGAGGAGAGGATGAGGGCATTTACCTTAGATTTAGTTGATGATATAGTCCGAGCGATTGATAGACGGGTCTATGCATTCGAGGATAGAGTCCAGAAGAGGCTCGAGGGTGCTAGGCCTGCCGACACGAGTGTGGTGACTGGTGAGTTGGCCAGGTTCAAGGCCGACTTGTTGCAGCTGTTGGCAGCCCCTATTCCAGCCCCAGAGGTAGCATCAATAGGTGATGAGGCATTTGATTAGCTCACCGACCATCCGGACACCCGCGAGAAGAGGACCCTTGAGCATGCTGATCCAGAGCCGACCCCGAAGAGGCCGAGACCTGAGGAGGAGGAGCCCATACCTGAGGAGGTGGTGGAGGAGTTTCTTTTGTTGGCAGCTATTCAGAGAGAGAGAGCACAGCACACCCCACCTAGAGAGGGTACTTCAGTAGATGAAGAGAGGCAAACTCAGGGGCCCGCAGACCAGCCCGAGACTAGTGCATGAGCACCATGATGTTTGACCACTTTTGACCTCAACTCTTACTTGTTTTTATGTATATTCTGTCCTTGTGTTAAACAATATTATTTTTATTTTGGTTTTTGTGGATGTTCTTGTTGGATAATGTTTCTCTTTTGGTTTTGGATGTTAGTTTTATTAACAGTTAGTTTTGAATATGTATATATATCTATGTTATGTTTTCATATGATCGTCTTTCTTTGTATTTTTACTTTGAGGACAAAGTATCATGTTTTGTTGGGGTGGTAGAAGTTATGGATTAAGGTGAAGTCTGAGTAGCCTCAAGTCTATAACTTTCCCTATTTTTGATCCCAAGGTTTTCTTG